>RJWM01013634.1:0-52760 GCA_004363535.1 Dasyprocta punctata
CCATGTTCATGGATAGGAAGAACAAACATCATGAAAATGGCCATTCTCCCAAAATTATTATACAGATTCAATGCAATCCCAATCAAAATACCACTTGCCTACCTCACAGAGCTAGAGGAAGCAGTCCTGAAATTCATCTGGAATCAGAAAAGACCTAGAATAGTAAAGGCAATTCTGGGCAACAAAGGGAAGGCAGGAGGCATCACAATCCCCAACTTGAAACTATACTACAAAGCTATAAAATCAGCATGGTACTGGAATCAAAACAGACCTGAAGATCAATGGAATAGATTAGAAGATACAGCCACAACTACAAACACACTTAGCCACCTCATCTTTGACAAAGGGGCCGAACATGTGCACTGGAAGAAAGACAGTCTCTTTAACAAATGGTGCTGGTAAAACTGGATTTCTATATGCTGTAAACTAAAACTAGATCCATGCCTATCACCATGCACTAAAATAAAGTCAAAATGGATCAAAGATCTGAATATTAAAACAGAGACACTAAACTTGCTGGAAAATAAAATAGGTAAAAATCTTGATGACATAGGAGTAGGCAGAGAGTTCATGAACAAAAATCAAATTGCATGGGAAACACTTCCCAGAATCAACAACTGGGATCTCATCTCACTAAAAAGTTTTTGCATGTCAAAGGAAATCTCCAACACAATGAAAAGAAAACCCACGAATTGGGAAAATATCTTAGCCAATTGTCCATCAGACAAAGAACTTCTATCTAAAACATATAAAGAATTAAAAGAAATCCGGCCCCTAAAATTTAAGGACCCAATCCAAAAATGGGCATCTGAGATGAATACACACTTCTCAGAGAAAGAAATACAAATGGCAAATAAATACATGAAAAAATGTTCAGAATCAATGGTCATTCAGGAAATGCAAACTAAAACAACACTGAGATTCCATCTCACTCCAGAAAGAATGGCCAAGATTAAAAAATCAAGTAACAACAAATGCTGGAGGGGCTGTGGGGAAAAAAGAACTCTTCTCCACTGTTGGTGGGAGTGTAGACTGGTGCAACCACTGTGGAAAGCAGTATGGAGATTCCTCAAGAAGCTAGGATTAGAGATCCCATTCAACCCAGTTGTCCCACTTCTGGGCATTTTCCCAGAAGAATTGAAAACATCATACCACAGTGGTATCTGTGCACCCATGTTTATAGCAACCCAATTTGTAATAGCCAGATCTTGGAAACAACCCAAGTGCCCATCAATCAAAGAATGGACAAAAAAGATGTGGTACTTTTATACAATGGAGTACTACTCAGCTATTAAGAAAGATTGCATTGAGACTTTTATAAGTAAATGGTCACAACTTGAGACCATACTCAGAAGTGAGATAAATCAAACCCACATGTGTAAATACCATATTGTCTCCCTAGTATAAGAAACTGAAAAAGTATATATGATCCAAAATCTATAATAAGTACTATGTAGGGTAAAAAACAGCTTGAAGAGCAAAAGTAATTGGCAAGGGAAAAGGGGGAAAGAGGGAAGGGAAAAGGAAAATAAACAAATCTGTATATATGTTTATGTAAGATAACTAAAACGAACACACTGCTGAATGTATTCGGTATTAAGAAAGAACAATTAATACTCATATGATTAGTTCAATTTTACATGTCTATATCTGTTAATGTAAGCAACCATTTTGAAGATAACGATACGCGATATTGCAACCATTGTCAAGTTTCTGTCATCCTGTTTTGTAAACCTGCAATGTTACTGTTGTGCATTTACTCTAGTCGTTTGTCTCTTTTGCTTGTTGTCTTTGTTATATGTGTCTTCTTTTTCCACTTAAATAAAAAAAGAAAAAAATATTGCATTTTTATGCACACTTATACAATAGGCTACCTATCCTATATACAAAACATGTAAGAACAAATAAAAAATTATAAGAACATGACTAAGAGCATATTTATCAAAAATGGAATATAACACCCTTACAAAGGAAGTACAGGAAATCTCAGTATTATCTGTAATTTTTCCTAATATGAATCTTTCACAAGACATGGTAGATGCACATTTTTAAAATTTTAATAGTTTCTGTATTTTCCTTTTTTAAAAAAATTAAAAATCTCTTTACATTTGCCAATGTATATTAATTTTATGTGCTTTACTTAGCTGCACTCTAATTCAGGACTTACTAAGAAAATAAATGGGATTCTTATTAAGGAAAAAAATCTTATTTTGATTATTAATGAATATCCCCTAAGAATTCAACATAAAGATGCAAATTTATGCCAATTTTCACAAGAGTTTCTGAACAATGAAGAAAGAATTTTGCTTTGTTCAAGACTTTTATAAAAATTTAATTTGAATACAGTGTTAAAATATATATAGTATGGAAATACAAGTATGTATTTTTAGTATAGAAGTATATATACAACATATATATAGTCTAGAAATATATATATATAATGTACAGTGTATATATATATATATATATATACACACATACATATGGTATAGAACATTAAACTATTTCTCTTTTCTTTGCCCTAGCAACACTATCCAAAGCTATGGTTCACCACTTTAACAAGAAGATACACTACTTCCAATATAAAATAATACATTTTCTTTCTTTTGCTCTTTCTTCTTTTTTAAAATCAATATACTCAGTCCTTATAAAAATGATGCATTCTAAATACACAAACACACATACACATGATAAGCCAAAAAGTTAAAAAATGGGGTCTCTGAGACCCAGATGAGTTTGCCATCAAGCAGGGACCAAAAGAAACAAACATGACTTTGTTAATTTATACAGTTTATTCCACAAAATATTGGTACTTGAAGCATAGCTCGACGCTAAATTCTAATAATACGTATGTACTGTCTTCTCTTTTCCAGCTCATACAAATTTTAAAAAGAAAGCTAGAAATTGGAGTGAAGGGTACAGAGAAGATGACAGCAGCTAGAAACCACTGAAAGCAACAATGAAGCAGACACATTATTTCCAAATCAAATAAACAAAAAAAACCATAACAACAAGGCAATCAAAGAACAAATTCCTCCTATCTCTTCAATAGCTTGTGGACAGGAAAAAGGACAATATGAAGCAGGTGCATCTATAATTTAATCTTTTCTTGACAAAGAGTCAGATATTTGTAAGGATCATTCATAGATGTAAAAACAGATTAAAGTGCAAGTAGTACATGATATTAAGTAGGAGGACATTATTTGCCAGATAAACTGTTGCCAAAGTTTAAGACATGGTACAAAATGATCTACCGGAAATAAAGTTTGGAAAATCAACTTTTCTGGGATAATTCAGTCACTGCAAAATGATAAATCAAAAGAGGCACCATTATCAAATGCAGAATTTTATAAACTATAAAGGAAACCTAGCTCAGGAACTAAAAGTGTTGAATATATTCGGTTTTTCCAGGAATATACATTTTAGCAATAAATATCAAATAAATGAGAAATTCAGGCATGTTCTTAATTCATAAGTAAAGAATCAAAGAGCCACTCATTGAAAAGACTAAGATTCTTTGCTGTGTCCTGTGAAACCAATGAAAAGAGTACACAAATTTTAACATCCAAAAATTATACACTTACCTTTTCCTCCTTGATTCATGGCACCAGTGTCTCGTCCACACTGTCCTTTATTATTTACACCAAATGTCCAAACTTCTCCATTCTTCATTAAAACACAAGTGTGAGCTTTGCCCATAGCTACCTGAGTTACAAAATGCCCCTTCAAATCCGTCACCAAACCTATAGGAAAGACACAAATTTGGTAAAAACAACAACAAAACCCTTGTGAGCCTAGTAAAAGAACTACTTTAACGCAGACCTTTTAATTTCTGGGGTAAAATAACTAACCAAAATAATATGAAGTCGGTAGCCAAGAGTGGCAGGATAACACCAAATTAAATTTTTAAATTCTGTAACAAGGTTTCAGTAAAACTTAACATGTTATTCAGACTTAGGATAAGACCTTACTGTAACATTATCTCAAGCTTACTTCTGAACGCTTGCTCCAAAGAATACTACCTCTCAAGAGCATTCAGAAGGCCAGCAGGTCTTGAATTTTTTGGCACAGAAATGAAGAAGCCCACAAATCATTACTTTACCTGCTTTAACTTGTCTCCACAAAACCAAAGTAAAACAATTCCCATAGTATCATGCAATGATGTTTTTGTAGAAACATGTAAGACTATCCAAAGCAGTACAGTATTTTTCAGTCTACAATGTTTTATGTGATCCACTATATAGTTGTTTTTATAAACTTCCCTTATTCACACATTATTATCATAATACTTGTCACACTCAAGTTCCACCCACATTATTTAATATTTTTGCATCATTTTAAATTTGCAGAAGCACGCTTAACTTTATCAAGAAGTAACAGTAAAAAAAATTACTAAGTATTTTTCTAATAATCATTAGAACAAAAACTTTTTTAAAAAATTAAGTTCTTGTTTAAAATTACAAAGTATCAATCTTCCATCTACACAGAGAAAACTATTTTACATTATTAGCACCAATATCGCTTCCTTAAGGTTGCTTTCCCCTTCCTTACATCTATTAAGTGCACATTAAAAATTTTTGTTCACTTGAAAAGATATGTTAAACAGAAGTATTTCTTGTTAATAGTACTAGCTAACATATCTTCAGGATTTACTTGTTCAAAGGCTCTATGCAAAGCATTTCTGAAGCATTACCTCTGGTAATTCTTATGTAACAATTACACGAAGAAGGTACTATCTCTAGCCCCCTTTAAAGGGAGTAAAACAGAAAGCTCTAAAACAAGTGTATCCAACTCCCTCCTGTGAGTGGCATGGGACACAAAACAGCTAGTAATGTGGTCTTGCTAGATTGTAAACTTGAATTATGTGATTTTGTTTTTCTTGATTTGGTCATGCATTGCTCAAGCACATACGTGCCTAGCAGACAAGCGAATGCTTTCTAGGGGAGAGCCCAAGGCAGTGCTAACTCAATCTCCTATACCCACGACACATAGCTAAGCAGAAACCTACATGCCTGTGTATCAGATGTTACATGTGCTTCTGCAGCTCGGTGGGTAAAATGTAGAGATTATTAGTAAGTGTACCTGTATTTCAATCTCCCTAAGTTTTCATACTAAATTATTAAGCTTGGGCTTGTTGTATTATGTTGTTTTAATGCTATAATAAATATAATAAAAATGTATAAAATATACTTAGGCAGCTCAGGACAATTCGTCTTTACTCAATGCAGCCCAGGCAAGCAAAAGGCTGGGTGCTACTGCTCTAAAAGGTTAAGTAAACTGTTAGTTAACTAAAAAGCCTTAGTGCTAGCATCTGGGTCTATGTCTGTAACTACTATACCAGACCTCTTGATTATTTAAATTCTCCCCTATCCAACAGTCTCCCAAATACTGAAGAAGACAGGGGGAAACTATACCTATTTGGTTTCTCCTTACACATTGTGCCTTAAATATTGTCAATAGTGAAGAAATATATGCTGAGCAAATGCATAAATTTCAACCCTAGTTGAGAAAATTTTAGCAAGCAACACTTACATTGAAAATTATTTTCAGACTGTATGTGCATTACTCCAAAAACTAGATTTATTTTGATAGTTTTAGCCAATTGAGAATTCAAATATTACCACAAGTTAGCCCACGTTATCACCTGGGTATAGCTTAACTTAATAACTAGTATAATAACATGTGTCATTTGTCCTGCATGAGACAATCACTTAAACTTACAATCAAGCTTCATTAAATTTTGTTATCCTTTTCACAACAAAATTCAAAGACTTTATAAATTTATCTCATGTAAAATCTTCCCACATGAGATAATTTATGTATTATACTCATTTCTAATAGCTAGAAAGAAAAATCTAGAAAACAAATAGCAGTTTTTGAGGCTAGTTTATTTAGTTCTATCTCATATTCAATTCTGAAATTTCTAGTTTTCAGTAAAAATTACTCAACAAGTAATTCTTGAAAAGCTAACATGTGCCAGACCTATGCAAGGCATTGAGGATAAAATATAATAGCAAGAGAGATAATCCCACTCTAATAACCTAATGGGGGAGACAAATAATTCAACAATTATAAGTCAATTTTGTTATAAAAATTATTTCCCAAAAGATAACCACCACTATTACTCCAGGGACATGTCACATGAGTATCTGAGCAAGAAAAAGTCTTCCAGAGAAAGCCACCAAGCTCCATTATTAGCTGTGCATGGAGCTAGGGATGTAGGTCCGTTTGACAAGATATAAAGAAAAATTCATTCCTGAATGTTTCACATGAAACAAAATGTGAAAAATGCAAAAACACACCACAAAAGTTAATTTCTAGACATGTCTTTGTAACATCTAATGATTAATATTGAACCTTTTATGCATAAAAACAAAATGACTTTTTTTTTTTTAACTTACTTGAACTATCAGAGTAAATGGCATCTTTTCCAAACATGTATAACTCTCCGTCTTTGGATATAACAGAACTACTTCCATTATTGCAGGCTGTATACACCACAATCTTCCCTTCCATTTTAATTATCTTTTTAGGTTTATATGGCTTTGACTGCCGTCTGCTCTTTGCTTAAAAAAAAAAAAATTAAGAGTCTAGTAAATTAAGGGCACCTATGTACAACCAACAGTAATAATAGTTTGTATATAAAGTCCAAAGGAAAAAGAGCACAGTATTTGTACTAATGATACTCATTCATTTTCACAAAGTCCTGGGATTTTCAACACGTCAGTTAAAATGACTCAACTTGCCAGCCTCATCTGACCAATTAATACTTAAGCTATCACTGTCAATATTTCCTGTTAAGTTTTCCTTCTTTGTAGCACATAAAAATTTCTAATAGTAAATTTCTAAATAGTAAATAGCAAAGTTCCACCAAACTTCGCAGGCACAATCTCTGGATTACCTTTTTACATCATGAACTCATTCCACGATCACACACACACCCACACAAACGACATACAGACATATGTCTTCCTATATCCTGCATGGGATGTAATTAACCTATACAGAGAGACAGGCAGGCAGGCAGACAGGCAGGCAGACAGGCAGGCAGACATATTCTCCTTTTCTCTCAGGTTATGATTCACACTTGTTTGCATGCTACATCCTGGAAAGTAAAATAAGTTTCTCAATCATTCTACATATATTTATTAAGCAATTCTACCATGTTGATGAGATATTATAAAGAAAGGAGATGTACACATAGGAGAAGAATCAATAAATTTGAATGTGCATGATTTGAGCAGTTTCCAATCTCTAAAACTAGATCCCTGAAATAAGTAAAAGATGGAAAAATCAATCAACTATTCCTCTGATCAACCCATTTCCAAGTCACCTCTCAGAATACAAACATATTGCTGGGCTAGAGTTACTTTAATATGGCACGATGTATACACATATGTACAGTAACTACCTGGTAGCTCAAGCCAAGAAAAACAACATTCTCCAAGTATTAGCAGGAAGAATAGGCTGTGCAGAAGCTTTTGAGAAATCGCAATATACTTCATGGCTATTTTAAGGAATATTTACATTATGTGCTAGCTTCAAAACCTTATTCTAGTAAGATGCTACTCCAATGTGCTACAATGTACAAACTACAAGAGAAGTTATAGAACGAGAAAAATGATACTTCGATGAAAACTCTAGGCAGAACAAAAACTATAAGAAAAAAAAACTGTTCATTTTTTTCATTGTTATGCAAAGATTCTGTCATAGAAAAAGAGCACTAAAAACAGTAAGCCATAGCCAAACTATCACATAAAGTTACACAACGTTTAATATACATTCCTTTTAAAGTTTTCAGCTTCCTAAATTATCTATTGGAATAATAAGTTTTTACAATAACACCAAATGATGTAACAAAACAAGCATACATTATCAGATGAACAGCCATGTACATATAGCACAAAAATTCATAAATAATAACTCAAGATGATCAGCAAACACATCTCTTTAATGCAATATATCATTTAATGAATATTCCAAAATTTAAAATTTCTATTAATTGTTGGTGAAGTTAGTGTTACTGTGATTGACAGATTTTATGTTAAAATATTCTACATTATTTTTACTAAATGCAAAGTTTATTAGTCAACTTACTTGACTCTCCATCTTCTCCTTTACTAGCAGATCCTGTAAAGAATATGCTTCCATCTTCTGCAACTAAAAGGGCATGTGAGCCATCGTGCCCAACTGAGAAATGTACAATCTTTGGAGATTTTGTAATTGGTAGTTCAACCCATTTTCCTGCTGAAGGACCACCTTGTTTGATTCCAAGACTCTGGTATTTTCCAGTGTAATATATCTTATACATTAAAAAAGAAAAAAGGAATTACAGTGGCTTTGGAATAGTGCACCATGTTTCACAAGTGAACAAAGCTTTCCATATTTCAGTGAATAACAAAAATAACGAGACCCTAAACTCTAAAGCAGCTTTCATTTCTATAGATTGATCTCTACAATATATGACTTATTACATATGGTACTTGGGTAATTTCCCCAAATTATAGTCAAAGAACTTCTGTGTATTTACAGAAAATTCAAATGAATATTCTGTTTATCAAAATAAGCATAAAATACCAATTCACTGTAACTGAAAAAAAATACGCACAACATCTCTAATTAAATACTTACAAAAAACACAACATTTTATAAAGTTTGTACAGTTTTAGGGTGCTAAATGTCACAATTGTTTCATAATACTATTTTTAACATGATTTTTAGTACACAAAAAACAGTGCTTAAACATGTAATCTATATAAACTAATCAACAAATTATACCAATTCTCTCATAAAGCAGAGAAAGTTAATATGAGTCATTTACCTTTCCATTTGCTGTTTTCATTAGTGCAAATTCTCGTCCAGCACCGAGAATTGCTGACTCCTCATCAAACCCTGTACCTATAACACAAGGAAGTAAATATATTGCATTTCTAGTATGAATAACTCCAAGTACATGTATTCTGTTGAGTAACTTAAACCAATTCAATTAATATCACTCAAAAACAACAAGGTATTTCGTGTGCCTGAATAAAAAAAAAAGGCACATTAAAGAAAGACATGAAAAATCAAAGTTTCAATATCAGTAATATTCCTTGAATTAGGACACAAATGGAAAATTTTTTTTACTGAATATCTATTAGGTACTACGCACTGCAATGTTTATCAACTTTATCTCATTTGACTCTCACAACTATATTGCCCAAATAACAGATGACTAAATACAAAGCCAGGGGAGATTTGTCTAGTTACAATCATTTAGCCTTTAATGATGTCACATAGATATTTCAGCTAAAGTATTTTAGATTTTCTGTACCATGCTTCTTTCCACAGAAGAACATTTTACATAGTTTCTCCACAAATTTGAATATTTACATACATATACAAACACGAATCCCTATATACATTTTTCAAACTGTGAAACTATGAATAACTAATTATAAATTTACAAACAGTATATTTCATTACTTTGTCCTGTCATACAAACTACTGTAATCTCAATTCAATATATTTTCCTATAGAAGAACTACAAACACTATATAATTAAATTAAGATTGTGCAAAGTAAAGCACTAATGTCGTTTATTAAATTTCATTAGACAACTATAAAGAAGTAGACTGAAGAATCCCGCAAATTAAAGAAGAGCATAATTAGAGTGACATGGCAAATAAAAAAGGCCCTTGTAGGAACTACTGATCCCAATTGCTTTCACAATACTGTAAGACAAAGTATCTTAAGTCCAAGAAATACTCTGTGGTTATCTGTATTTCTATACTCAGATGAAAGATTACTGATCAGTTTGTTAAATCAATTACTATTTTTATAATCTATGGGATCATTCTACAGATAGTTTGAAAATCTGTTCAAATAAAAATTAGAGGTTCAGTAGAAAAATAGATGGATCTGGAAATCATCATGTTAAGTGAAATAAGCCAGACTCAGACTCAATACTGTATGTTCTCAATATGTGAAATCTAAAAAAGATGACAACAAAGTAGAAGGGAAACTATTATTAGACAAGAGTCAGGGAAGAAGGGGAAGGATGAAACAGTAGGTAATAGGGGGTATAAATACCATCAAAATACATTATATACATCAAAACTCATCAAAGAACATCTGAAGCCAGAGAAAGATGAGAAAAAGAGGATGACTGGGGAGATGGTAACTAAAATATGCTATGTGCACACCCAAAATATAAGAGTAAAGGGATTCAATCAACACGTGCTGAATACATGCTGAAGACTAAAACTAAACCCATGTCTCTCACCACACACTAAACTAAAATCAAAATGGACCAAATATCTAAATATTAAAACAGAAACACTAAATATGCTGAAAGACACAATAGGTAGAACTCTTGAAGATGTAGGTATAGGCAAAGATTTCTTGAACAAAATATTACACAGTGTACAACTGGGATATCATTCCACTAAACTTTTTTGCACTGTAAAAGAAATCACCAACAGAATGAAATGGCAACCCAGAGTAGGAAAAGATTTTAGCCAGTTGTCTCTCAGACAAAGGACTAATATCTAGATCATATAAAGAATTAAAAAAAAAAAATCAGACCCCGTCAAATTTAAAGACCCAATCCAAAAATGGGCATCTGAAATGAACAGACACGTATCAGGTGAATAAATAGAAATAGCAAATAAATACAGGAAAAAAGATTCAACCTCACAGGTCATTTGTGAAACACAAATTAAAACAACAGTGAAATTCCATCTCACTCCAGAAAGAATGGCTAATATCAAGAAATCAAGCAGTAACAAATGCTGGTGGGACTTGTGGAAAAAAGAACCCTTCTCCACTGCTGGTGGAAGTACAGACTGGTACAACCACTGTGGAAATCAATGTGGAGATTCCTCAAAAAACTAGGACTAGAGGTCTCATTTGATCCAGCTATTTCTCTTCTTGATATCTTCCCAAAAGAATAAAAAGCATCATATCACAGTGATATATGCATACCAGTATTTATAGCAGCACAGTTTATAACAGCTTAATCTTTAAAACAATCCTAATGCCCATCACCAATAATGGATAAAGGTGCAGTTTTTATACATTGGAGTACTACTCAGCCATAAAGACAAACTTGAGACATTTCTAAGTAAATAGATGCACTTTGAAACCATATGCTTTTAAGTGAAATCAGACACACGCGTAAATATCACATAGTCTCTCTAGTGTGAGAAACTAAAAGTGTAAAGAAGGACCAAAATAGATACTGTGAAATAGGAGGAAATTGTTTAAACAGAAGGGGAACCAGGAGTGTAGATGGAGAAAGGAAGAAAGGGAGGGGAAAAAGCGAGAAAAGAAGGGTAGAATGGAAACAAAGCTTTATAAATTAAAAAAAGAGGAGAATGAGAAAAAAGAGAAAAAAGATATATCATAAATAGGTACAAATTCCTTATGATGAATATGATCATTATGTATATCTAAATTGTACCAATAAATTTAAAAATAAAAATAAAATATGAACTGAACTGTTAGTCTTCTAAAGAATAAAGAATGTGAAAATTAACACATGAAAAAAGATTTATTTTGCCATCTTACTTATTATATGCAAGTCTTTTTCCAGATCAAATAGTGAGATGCCACAGGCATGCAAGCATTTTCGGGCCAGTTTAAGTTGTAATTCTTGCTGCAGCACCGGTTCAGTACTTGTGGCGAATATTCTAACAACAAAACCATCCTAAAAGAAATAAAATATTCATAGTATTATGTTGTATAAGTCAGTCTTTTAAGGCCTTTTATCTAATAAAAAACCAAACAGAAGGATTTTATTGGTGCCAGTTACTCATGTTTCACAGTACTTACATCTCTTGAAGCAGCTATCTGGTTAATATATTCTCCATCTGTGAATAAAATATTTTGACCTTCGGTGTGGCAATCTGTGCAAAAAGAAGAAAAGGTAATTATATTACAATATAAATGAACAACTCACAAAATGATTTCACTCCTCTGTTGAAGTCAGAATGAGAATTCTCCACGCATTTTCGGGCCAGTTTAAGTTGTAAGGACAAATTTAATCTCAAAGGGACTGGTTTTTAACAAAAAATTAGAAATTAGCATAAATTAAATAATTCAACTAATAATACTTATCACATATTGTGCCTACAAATCTTCCATAGTCAAAGACCTGAAAGTTCACCTAATTTCAAAATGAATTAGTATTAAGTATAGTCTAACAGTAAACATGCACCACAATGAACAAACTATAATGTTGGTTACAATCATTTCAATGCAATCACATGCGATATAGGCAACACTTTACCCTCAGACATATATCATTAGTGTCACAGAGAAATACAGATAAGCCTAAAGCTTCTGTATTCTATGATGTCCAACTACAGATATCCCTTGCTTTATAAAATAGGTAAAATGCAAAACCAGCTGTAACTCCCCACTTAGAAATTCCTAGCATATTTAGGTTTTAGAATTTTTCAACATTCACCCCTCAGAGGACAAACCCACACTTATTTCTGTCTCAAACTGTCAAAGATTTTAGCTGAACTGCCATAAATCTGTCAATACTACATTTATCTCTGTAAAACTAGTGTACCACATATTTTAATAAAAATAATGCACAAGCTCAATTATAACAAGGGATACCAGTATTACAGAAGGACCACTGGAACATGTGTTAGTGACTGCTGCTATGTAACACAAATCTACAAGCAAAATCAACATCAAAGTACGAACTGTGTCCTTTTGGAAAAATAAATGTTCAGCAAGCAAGTATAAGAGCACACACACTTCCCAAAACTGCAGAGAACTAGGATGAATCTCTCCATTAATCACAGTATCAAAATTTTTTTTCATTTCTAGTTGCACCTAAATCAAAAAACCATAATATTCTGTTTTTTTGGTTTTTTTTTTTTGTTTTTTTTGGAATGCAGTAATGGAGCCCACCCAAATAAGCTGGATTACTCTACATCTTTGCCCAGGAGCTTCATACTAGCATACTTCCTTATTATAAATATGCAAAACACAGGCAGACCCTTACCAAATAGAGAATTCAGTGATCACAAACTGGAAATAGAAACTGGGAGACAAGGCCCACTGGTAGCCCAAGAGACTTGGTAATCAAAGAGAGGAGAAATCGAAAGAAAGAGTTCCTAGTCCACTGTACAGAATACAAAGAGGCGCAAGAAAGATGCTTCTCAAGCTCTAAGCAGTAAGATTTTAAACTAAAAAGCAAAGAAGAAAAACTCATTATAATTTCAGATAAATGCAGAGGTGCGGAGTGAAGCGGCGCAAGAGTAGCAGCAAAAAGCCTCATGAAATGAGGCAACGTGTCACTAGACATGGAGGGTAAATAACGTAAAGATACATAAGGTCAGGCAAGATACAAAGAATAAAATGACAATAATCAGGGGAAAGTATGTTTTAAGTTCATCCATACTTGGTTAAAATAATTTTTTTTATATACTAGACTGTAAGACAAGTTGGAACATTGTGCTCAAGGAATTACCTGATCTATATCAATTTTAAACATGGCATTCATTATCACCTATAAACCTAGGAATTTACTTCTCCTCTTGATGGGAAAGCTACAGAGCAGAGTTGTCCCTATGTAGGAAAAACTAAAGGTGCTACTGAAGAAAATGTAGTCCCAGTCAAAGAAGTGAGAAAATGATGAAAAGGCTTCTTCAAGCTTGAGGGCTGAGTCTTTCTGGCGTGGCTTCAAGATTTTCTCTTTATTCTTTCTTTATTCATCATGTGATATTGCAAAATAGTATCTTCAGGAAGATATCAAGCAACATCTGTAAGCTCAGAAGACACACAATACAGACTATCCTCCCAAATTTTGGTTCAATCTTCACCACGATACAGCACATATTTATGAAACACAGAAAGCCACACTTATATTGTTAAAAATTGCATTTCATACATTAAATGTTGAAGAGGGATTTAAATTGAACAGAATTATTAATGAGTCCTTTTTTTATCATAGCTGAACAAATAAAAGAGCTTCGGGTAATAATCTTCAAAGCATTCTCTCAATTACAATCTCTCTAAGTGACCAAGGTAGAAATACATCCTCTGTATTAGTGGCCATCTGTTTGGGGGGGATAGAATTTGTGAATTTAGTTTTTCTGACATTATCCTAAAATGACTTGCACAAAAACGGAGGAATTAAAGTGTAAAGTATATAGTAAAAATTTGCAAGGCTCCCATTCCAACATATTAATCAATGAAAGATATCCTATAACATAAGAATGGTGTTATAAAATATTGCTTAATGGCCTAGAAATACACTCAGAATATTAAATAAAATGAGAAAGTTTAAAAAGCAACATGTAGTATATGACCATTTTTTACAAGTGTGTACATACACACATATGACTTTTATACAGTAAATATTACTTTTATCATGTTTATATGGAACTTACACATACTTTATCACTAAAATATTTTCAAAGTGTTAAGACAAAAGAATTTATAAAAAATGAGGGATGTTTAAAAATTCTGCATAGACATCTGAAAATCATGCTATTTACAAAGTCTGTTAAGTTCTCTATTTTTCAAAACTTCTCTAGGAAATAGACATGAAATGTTTCATCTACTTTAACATGGATCTGTACATTACTTTAGATAACTTCATAGACTGCAAAGTTCAGATAGTGTTCAGTGAAGTTGTAAGACTTTTAAAAACTAAGCATGGGAGCAACTATCCTTCTTAATGCTGTCTTTAAAAGTAGGTCTCACTTGCACATGGTCAAGTACCTAGAAGCAATCAATCCTCTGTCCTTTCATGAATTTGTTGACACATTAAACATTTAAGATTTTAATCCACACAACTTTAGAAAGTATCAAAGGTATAAGCAAATTCAAAACCTTGCAATGGATAATATTTTATACATTTTCCATGTTTCACAAAGTTTGAGACCTACTGCCTCAGAATTTATGCAGTAGTGATTTGAGTGATGACTATATATGCACAACTAAAAAATAAATTGTCCAAAGTGCCTTATTAGAGCATTATTAAAAAACATAAATGATAAAACTTTTTAAATATTCCTGACTATCTTAAGTTCTCTGTCAGAAAAGCTCTTTAAAATAAAGAGGAAAACCCAAGTGTATTGTTATTAAAAGAAAATTAACCAGAAGGTTCTTTGTACTGAGCCATATGAGGTTTTAAAAGTTGTGGTTTGGGCCAGGGATACAGCTCAGTGGCACAGCACCTGACTGTCAGGCATGAGGTTGTGAGTTTGATCACTGGTACCAAAAATAAAATAAAAAATACAGTTGTGGTTTTGTAAGAGCAACAAAATCACACTAGTTCAGCAGCTGAAAAAAATCTTGGTGAGGTAAAGGTAAGGGATTAGGCCACACATATGGAAAAAATCTGAAAATACTACATATCATTACACTGCATTTCTGATGTCAAATGTTCTTGTATGTATTAGCTTGATATACACTATAAAAGGCTTATGTCAAGATTTTTAAACCTGCTTGCAAGCAAGTACTATTCCTAGATAATCATTATTTATATGTCTAAATAGCCTAATATACACATTCCTAAAAATCATTTGTGAAGGTAAAAAAATACAGTTTAAACTAGTTGAAACATACCTGGTAAAATTACAGTACCATCTTGTTCCAGTGTTTCAGGGCTTATTCTTATGGCTGTCATGCTGTGGTTATTCACATCTCTATATAATAAATAACCCTGTTAACAAAAATTTTCCTGTGTTAAAATATATTTTCATCACCAAACTCAGCAGAAAAAGTAGCCATTTTGCTCCATATTACATTATTTGAGGCAGACTAATCAATATTTTTGTCTAAATGACATCAAAGTTTAAAAACATAAAAAAGAACTGTACACTCCTGAGAATCAACTAAACGTATTATATTCTCATGTGGATATGCAAGGTCCATCAAACGTATTATATTCTCATGTGGATATACAAGGTCCATCAAACAGGAACACAACAGTACAAAAACATTTTGCTCAAAATAACTACTATATCACTTCCCAAGTGGATAATACAAATAATCATTATTTCTTTGTAAACCATTTTAAGGAAAAATACCTGAAATGTAGGATACTGCTTCAAAATGAACAGATTAATGGTTTAGGGGGCAGTGATATGCCACTGTAGAGATTGTTTGTAATAATGTATTTTTCATGGCATTATTTCTTAGATAAAACAGTGTGTTGACAAATAAAATTTTCATAAGACATTTTAAATCAGGTTAAGTATTAAAAGAAAATTACTGAATTATTAATTTGATGTTTAATTTCAAAATATTCACAATAACTGACACAACAGATTATTCTTCACATAACAATAATGAATTTCTTGATTTCCAAAACATTTTCAAAATCTTCTATTATTTCATGCTGATAACAGATCCTATGAGCTCAGCAAGGCATTACGGAAATTTGTTAGCCTTCCATAAGAGAACTCAAGTGTTATTACTAAGGAGACAGAAGGGAAGTAAATACTTCTAATCCCCTTGTCTATCTTTTATTTATCCTTCTACATGGGAAGAGGAGTAAATGTATCTGACTGCTGACACCTCCAACACCACGTTTCTACATTAATCGAGATAAGATCATAACATTAAGAAAGCAAAATGGGCCTAGTAGTCTTCTTTCTTTGGTGATTCCCTGCATGAACCTCATGGCTAGCCCCTGAGCAGGCCAAACACCTAAAGGTACTGGATTTGGACTTAAAATGGAAGAGTTTGTTATAAGAAGTCCTATTTTGACCTCAAGTCAAATATTTGTTCCCAATTCAGATTTGCTAATGATGTAAATGGTCTTTGATTTCCACTCCGAGGCTCACTTTTTACAGCTAAATAACAGGATCAAATAATTTAACTAAGTTGCAAAAGTCACACAGCTAGTAAGAAGCAAGTCCTGACCTGAAATTGAACCTCTTATGAATTCTGAGCCAATGTTTTCTACACTCCGCTATGCCATCACTACAGTCGTATTACTAAAAATACACTATTCTGTTTAAATAGAACAAATATTATTTATTGATTTAATAAACATGTCTTAAAAGACAAGGAAAGTTTGGTTTAATTGATGATATTCTCCTACCTGAGCATACCCTAACCAAGACTTTTTTTCTTTTCGGTTTCTGATACGGGATGTAGAATTATATATATGACCCTGCAAAATATCAAAAGTTAATCTAGCAACAGTTTCATAATTGTCAATGAAAAATAATATAAATTAATAATGACATTTAATGTTTATATTTTAACTACAATTTTTAAAAATTATTACATCAAAACTGGATAATATATTTCATAATGAAATTAAGAAACAGAACATGAATTTAGTCTAGTTATAAGTCTATGATTAAGAACTGTAAGCAACCACATTACCCTAACTGTTCCACTGTATCCAGAGCCTATTTTGTATAATCCATCCTTGCATAATAGATAAAGAAAATATCCATCATTCTGAAGTAGACACTGATCATCTTCATCAACAGAGACTTCTTTTAATGGCCATTTGTGCATTAAAGCTGCTTTCTTTATCCCATTGCTAAACCAGTCCTGAATTTGAATTTTTCCCACTAAAACTGCCTGTACACTTCTCTGCAGGGAATTCAGTATTGTTGGCACCTATTCAAAAGAGAAGAAAAAAAATGGAAAGACATTTTTAATGTTCCAAAGACAAAACAAATCAAATAAAGATACTTTTTATAATTATATGTCATTTATAAGAAAACAAATTGTTCAGAAAGACCATGTTTAGCATAGTGGCAAAAAGTACCAAATAAAAATTCATTTATAAGAAGCAAATCTCAAGGAAAGTAAACATGCTTAATCTGAGGAGTCCATGTCATTTACTATTCTATAGACCGGGGACATTATTTCACGTTCTTCATCTTCACAAATCTATTACTCCTTATAATGCCTCAGATTATAAAAATATCAGACCTTTTCATGCTATACTTGTGTTTCTTATTTTATCTTCCATATTTTCCCTCTTCATCTGTGTTACATTCTGGATAATTTTCTCTTCTTTTATCTTTCAGTTCACTATTTCTATCTTCAACTAAATTACTAACTAGTGAACCCATCCTTTAATTTTATAATTGTAATTACTTGATTTTTACCATTCTCAAAGTTCAATTTTGTTCTTTTTCTAATCTTATTACTCTTTACATTCTCATTTGTTAGATATTTTCTCTTATTACTTTAGTTATATTAAACTATATATCGAACAATTTAAGTACCTAAAGATTTGTCAGGATTGATTATGCTGTAGTTATTTCTACTAACTCTCAATGATGGTAGCTGTTTCTACTAACTCTCAATGATGGTACCTTTTCTCTGTGTACTTTTTTGTTAATTAGTTTCTAAGCTCACATGTAACAGTATTCACTATGTAGGGTCTTTGATGCTTAGAATTCATCCTTCAAAAAAAGATTTTAGTCTCCTTCAACAAATCACTTTACAGTGCCACCATTTTTCCCTACTTTAAACTTTCTGCTAAGCTTTCTGGAGAAGATAGATGATGTTATTCAGGTGCCCAAAAAGTTTGGAAAGTTATGAATTACATACTGTTTGGGAAAACTTTTCTCAACCTACAGTCAGGATAAGAGAGCACTGTGAAATGAAGTTGGTCGATAGGGATCAAACACTGTAAGCCATTATAAGATAATGGGTTTAATATGGTATTTTGGGTATAATTGGAGGCACAGTAATAGAACACACCTACAGAGCACCTCCACATGATTTAGGGGATTTAGTGGTTTTGTATAATGGTTACACACAATACTAAGTCTGACAGATAGGGATTTAAGTATCATCACTGTTATTTGCTAGTTTTCTGGGTTACAACTGAACTTTTAAGCCTTCAAATATTCTTATTTCTCTTTCCTCCACACCCTGGCAAAACAGAAAGAATATTCTCTTTTCACACTGCCAATACTGACACTTCCTCTAGAGTAGCTGACTTTAAGCCATCATTTCAATCTCAATCATATGCTCTGGGAGACTACCCATGAACTTAGTTTATGCACTCCTGCTATGGGTTCTATTATCATTGCTAAGTCTATAAGAATTAAATAACATGGAAGCCTGATAAATTCATATATATGTGGTCACTATCCTATTAAAATTTGATGTATGATATCCAAATGTTAATTATTTTATTATAATTTAAGGATTATTTGTATATTTTAAACATATTTAAACATCTGCAGAAACCTCAAAGCATGTCTACAAAATATAGCTTAAAAATCACTGCATTAGAAGAATTTAAAAATAATTAAGAACCATAAAAAGAAACAAAAGGATTCCAAGAAGAGTAGAAAGAAGAAAAAGAGTAACAGTAAAAAACTGGAGTAAGGGGATCATTTATGTTTGACAAGAAGAGTTCAAAACTGAATAAGTCACAGAAAATGACCAATATACGCCTTTTGCTGTTTTTGGCCTGCTAATAATAATTAAATAAACCTTTCCATCTGTTCTGTAGGTTGCACAAGGAGCCAGAGAAGAACAGATTACTGGGTCTTAAAACTATAACTTCTTTCTCAACTTCAAGACACAGTCAAAAGAGTTAAATCAGCCGGGTGTGGTGGTATACTCCCAGCACCTGGGAGGTTGAGGCAGGAGGATCACTTTGAGTTCCAGACCAGTCTTGGCTACATAGTGAGTCCAAAACCAGCCTGAATTACATCGTGAGATCCTGTCTCAAAATAAACAAACAAAAACAAAATTAAATCAAGTTCATCTATAGGGTCAGTTACACCTCCTACCACTAACAATAACAGTTTATTCCACAGTCAGATATTACCAACTTAAAATGTTAGATAGATAGCTAAACTAACTCAAAACCAAATCAACTCATGAAAACTCACAATCATCAAATCAAAAATAGAGCCAATTGATGGCATATACTTTTCCGTGAATGGGAAAGATATTCACAATTATGAAAGAATTTGCACTTGAAAATTCAGGACAAGATGGGAAATACAAGAAAGGCACAGAACAAGATAATGTAAAGAAAGAAAAGTCTGTAATATTAACACAAAAATCAGGCTAAAGATTTAAGGTGTTGCCAAAATTTGTTTTATTATCTTTAATGCTATAGAGTTAAACAATTGTAGTTTAACTGACATACATACTCTTCATCATTTATATATCAACCTTGAACAGATCAAACGACTATATAAGGAATGAAAAGAAGTTGGAAAACCCTATTAACCACTTACCAGTCCAACTATTTAAATACAGGATGACCAAAACTCGCATACTTTTTGTTCAATTTTATAAGATAACAAGAAATATATAAATGACAATTTTATCAAATTTATTCAATATAAAAATCAACTGATTGAAATTACAACTGTCCCAGCAATGCTTCCTTAGTACAGTGAGTACGGAAACAAATGCGCTGTTCTAGTGACACTCAGGATAAACTGTTAAGTGGTTAACAGAAATTGAGATAAAACTGTAGTTTGGAGCTAGGTGTGGTGGCACATGCCTGTAATCCCAGTACTCAAGGGCTGAGGCAGGAGGATTGCTGAGTTGGAGGCCACCCTCTGCTAAATAGTAAATTCAAGGCCATCCTGAACTACATGGTAAAACTCTGTCTCAAAGAACAAAGCCAAAAAAAAAAAAAAAAATGCAGTTGGGGCTGGGAATGGTGGCCCACACCTGTAATCCCAGCGCTCTGAGAGGCTACAAATTCAAACCCAGCCTGGGTAACTTGGTGATCAGCAAGACCCTGTCTGAAGACAAAAAGTAAGAAAAATGCTTGGGCTATAGCTCAATGAGAAGGCCCTGGATTTAATCCTCAGAACAAAACAAAACAAGACAATTCTGCAGCTTGGTATCTTATAAATTTCTAAGCATATTTAAATATAAAATACCTGAATAGTTTGGCAAGCATGGCTACCATTGTTGGTGAGGATAGCAGAGATAGCCTGAAGTGTCCTTCCTGTTTCTCCCCAGGAAGCCACTAGACTAAAGAGGCAAGCACAGGAAAGTGCTGTCAGGGACTGTCCCGTGCTGTCATTCATCCCAGTACTCCGAACAGTGATTTCCAAAAGGAGCTGGAAGAGAGACTCTGTGGATAAAACAGTATTCAATTATACTCATTTGATATACAGAACATTGCATGCATATATTTATCTCTACTTTGTCTCACCAGAAACAAAGCTCGAGGCACCTATAATACCTTCATTTCTTTCTAGCTTCCCTTTTCCCCATAAGTTAAAATATTTATTTAACAAGGGTCTTAGAGAACATTTATTTCAACCTCTTAGTTTTGCAAATAAAGAACTGAGAGCTAAGGTCATATAAAATAATGTACTTGGAGGAATTCACATATTCAAGAAACTACCCTACCAAATAGTAGACTATTTTATTTTTAGATTGGGAGAAGTATGGACTTCTTAATATGTTAAATGTACAAAAACTATATGTGAGTTTGTAAAACAAGAAAATACATGAAACATGCTATAATTTTTAATATAAGATTGGCTTGTTTCATCATAATATGACAGCAGCTCACAATTACAGCAGAAGCATATAATTCATTTATATCTCAGAAAAATTTCTTAAGTCAATAGGGTAGACAACATACTCCTTTTAATGGATAATCAAATTGAGACACACAGAGGTTAAAAATTTTCCCTAAATCATAAAGCCATTTTGTGGAAAAGATGAAAAACAAAACATGAATGTCATGTGACCAGCAGAAATCTTCACACAAAATTCACTGAACAACTCCACCCAACACTGCATCCATAGACATGTGCATATTTCCTCTGTAAACAGGAGAAGGAAATGTGAAAATTCTAAGAGTGAATAATCAGAGATAGTGAAAAAAAGGTCAGAATAAGAAATAAAAGTTTAGAAAGACAAAGAGAAGAAAAAGGTATATGAGAGGACAGCAAAAGAAAGAGAATTAATTCACTACAATTTTCTGAAAATTGAATAGACTTGTGGTCTATTTCATAACTCAACAGAAAGTGAGGTAGACCATACCATTTGCTCATTTTCTACATCTTCACAAATTAAGTTCCATTTATCTTGCTTCCTAATTGATTTCTCCATTTTACTCTAACTCATCATTTTGCCAGTGTTCTCTATCATCACCTTTTAATGGAACTACTAAAACATATTCATAAATTGTATCTCCTGCCATTTATTTTTGCCTGCTTATACCCAAAGAAAAATTTTCCAACAAAAAACCTAGTTGTCTACTTAAAATCTAGCCAGATTCCTTTGTTAATTCCTTTGTCTCTTTTCCCCTCCCTTACCTGTCTTTTTCCCATCTACCCTTCTCTCTGCCTTCCTTTCAGTTATCATTTCTTTCCTCCATCCTTTAATCCATTTCTCTTATGTTTGTCCATCTTTCTTCTTCAGTTATTCTTCAGGTATTCCATCTTTAACTTATTCAGCAAATATTTATTGAATTCTCCTTGCACAATAGGAATTACTCTAGTTTGCTGTAGTACACTGGCAAGAAGAAGAAAATATCTCTGCTTTCAATTACTAATTATTCAATTTCCATTACCAATCTTCTTAGCAAGGCCTAAAAGACCCCACTTGTCCTTATCTCCCTTTCTGTCTTTCACAAGGTCCTTCCTCTCTTCACCCTCCACATTCTAGCCAGATGACTTTTAAGTCATTTTCTTTTCTGTCTCAGTCTTACTACATGCTGTCCCCTCTGCCTAGGCCACCTATAACCTGGTTCACTCCTTCCTATTCATTCTTCAAATATCAAATGTCGTATCTTTAGGAAAACCTGTTTTAAAACAAATCTTAGTATCCTTCTTCTTTCTTCCATACTATTTAGTCACATTTGTGACTGGATATGTGTTCAACTTTCTGATTCTAAATTCCATAACAACAGTAATCATATCATATGCTCTGAGTACAAAACATAGGAAGGGCTTTTGCTTTTTTTCTTTTTTTGATACCCGGAATTGAACTCATGACCTCATGCTTGCAAGGCAAGTGTTATGCTGCTGAGCTATACATTCAAGGGATTACTTGAGACCATACATTCTAACCTGAAGTTGGATAGACAGAAATAATTTTTTTAAAACAGATGATTTAAAAGTCAATCCATTTGCAAAGGAGATGAGACCTGGTGTTGTGATTTGTGTCTGGATGTCTCCTGGAAGCCTCATGCTGCCCAGGCTTTTCAGAGGTGGATGAATCTAGTTTGTGACTGATTCATGGTTCAATGCTGGGATTAAGGATGCTAGGATTAAGGGTGGGTGACTGCTGCATCAATCTACTGATTGCATCCAGTAGACAGGATACAATAGAAGGGACAGAAAGAGGTTTGTCCCTGAGGTCTGTCTCATTGTTTTTGTTGTCTTCTACCACTATGAACTATTGCCCCTCTGCCACGTGCCACACTGTGTTGGAGCTAGTAGATTATGGACTAAAACCTCTACAAACTGTGAGCTAAATAAACCTTTTCTCCTTTAACCTTGGGTATCAGGTATTTTGTCTCAGCTATGAGAAAAAGTAATTAAGACACCTCATATAAAATAAATTGTCAAGATATTCTAACAGTAAGTGAGTTACAAATATATTGCCATGAATAACATGAAAATAATCAAATTAGGGAGGGAAACTACTGGCATTTTGATACTAGATCAAAGGAAAAAAAGCAGAGGCAAGTTTCAACAGAAGTTTAATATGAAAGTATCAAATTACTCCTTACATCTTTAAGCTAAACAAAATCAAAATATTAAGTGATGGTAAATCCATATGCAGAAAAATACAAAGTGAAAGGATCATAAGTAACCACTTAAGACAGGAAAGAAACCAAAGACAGTATAACAGCATTTGAAATAGTTCACAAGAAAATGAAAATGAACAAATTTTTTAAATGGAAGTTGTAACAGATAAAAGATGATTAGGTAAAAGTACTTATCAGAAGTTCAAAAGCTAATGTCAAGAAAATAACATTTTACTGCCTTGGCAATCACAAGGTCCTGAGTTTGATTCCTGGTACCAAAAGGAAAAAAAGGAAAATAGTATTTTAAAAAGAATAAAGGAAAGAATATTTATGTAAAGAACATATACAAGGGAATGTGTATAGAAGACAAAAGAAAAGTAGACCTCAAGAGGCTGAGGAAAGGAGGATTGCAGTGAGTTTGAGCCCAGCATGGACTACATGGTGAGTTCAAGATCAGCCTGGACCCTGTCTCAAAATGAACAAACAAACAAGAATGGTAGACCCAAGAGGAATGAAATGATTAGCATGGTATTTAACACATTCACAACAGGTCGTAATTCGTGTTTCTCGAAGCTGGGTGGTTCTGAACCATTGGTGGTACATGCGTGACTGTCCTGTCAGGCAGCATGGGCCAGTCCTCCCGGTGGTACTAGCAGACAGGAACATATTAAAGAAATACGATATACAGGTTTTAACAATTATTTAAAATGTTTTAATTATTTGCTAACTGACGAATCAGACCTAAGAAAAACCAGCAGAATATTCTTTTTTTCAAAAGAAATAAAACAAAACAATAAAATGAAACAAAACAATGAGAACGATACTGGCCAAAACAAGACAATAGGAAATTCACAGTAATTACTAGATTGCATATTGTTATCCTCTAAATAGATGCTCAGACTACCAGCTTTAGGTCTGCAAAGTCAATCAATATAACCATCAAATTATTTCTTTACTTTGTTATCATCTCAGCCTGCATTTCTCCTGAATCGACCAGTTACCAGCAGAATATTCTTAAATATATCAAATCTTCAGTAAAATATTGTTAAACCAAGTAGCACATCACCATTTTAATATGATTACTGATGCTACTATAACAATAACCAAAAGGTGTCTGCTTCTTAACCTATGAAAGTTTTTACTTGGTAAAAACATTTAATAACTGTTTGTGGAGCTGGTGCTGTTGTTTTTTAAAAATTCTCACTTTGTTTTAATGGTCAGCAACCCCTTGCCCAACTAAAACAAAACAAATAAAAAAAAAATCGAACAGAAAAACTAAATCACCACATGACCAAAAAAGAAATCTCTAACACGTAATTAGGTTCATGCAATTACGTTTTCTACCTATGTATCCAATAAAATCCCAACAGTCAAGTAAAGAAAAAAGAACCAAGTGCTAGTACAGACCAACAGTGTAGTCTCCAAGCTAACAGAATCAAGATCATCCAGAAATTTATTACAAATGCAAATTCTTAAGAACTGCCCCAAATTTACTGAATAAAAAATTCCACAGGTAGGCCTAGATAACGCAGATACACGATAACTCTTGAGAACCACAGTTCTAGTACTTCTGCGAATTTTCCTATCATCTCAGAAAGATCTAGATAATTTTAGACCCACAGTTAGTATTAGGGAAAAGCAATTAACCAACTAAAAATTACGCTTCCAATTTATATTTCTATTCCTTAATATTCTTTAAGTAAAAGTTCCCATCTCATTTACAGGACTATGCGTTCAGCCTAGGTCCATGGCATGAAAGGCAAGCATCCAAAAAATTTAAATGCAATTCAAGAAAAAAGTCAACATTTTTAATGAAAGGAGACTAAGTCAAAAGCTGCCTCCATAACATAAATAGGTTTTTATGTATGATAAATACAAAAGACATTCTCCCTCCCCCTCTTAGAAACTAATTGTACTATTTTGGATTTGTAACAATTATTCTTTTTTCTTATTTGTTTAAATGATCCAGAATAACAAATGAAATTAGAGAAAGTAAAAGTCACTTGAGGCCAAAGGCTGAATGAATGATACAAGTCAAAGATGACTTTAAAATTTAGGAATCATTTCTGGATTCCAATGATTTATACTCTGTGGTTTTCTCCATCATCACAATAATCAAGGAATGTCTGCACATAAACTATAACTACAGTGAAACAGCAAAATACCTGAAAATTTATATCCTTGCTGTTTTAGGACACAAACAGACTGAACTCAAATTGTGATAGTACCCAAAGAGACTGTATCACACGCTGTCGTGTTTCCTTTATGAGAAACGATTCACTTTTAAAGGCATCACTCTATGAACTAGTTCTTACCTAGGACCTCAGGTGGCTCTGACTGGAGGCCTTCTGGCTGCTGACCCTGAAGCACATTCAGCAGGGCTTGGAGACTCCTCAGACACAGAGATGGATGTGAAAAACGTGTCTCCTTGATCAATTCAAACACTTCACAAAGTCCAACCTCAATTATCTATTTAAGATTTTTTAAAAAGTATGTTTTATAACATGTAAGCCAGTAACACTTTCTAGACAGTCTAGTTGGTACAACTTACATACACATCAAACTTCAGTACAATATTTAAAAGGCAAAGCAAAAAATACATGCATAAAAATTTTTTAAAGTGTGTTTAATGTGAAGATTTTCAAACACCATCCATTATATGGAAGGCTCAAAACTAAAGCCACTATTTAAAAGGCACTTTTAGTATAATGAAGCCAAAATAAGACATTATGAAAACAGTTTACAACAGTAAACTTCTGTAAGGTGTAGCTATTCCAAAGAAATAAATTGAATTAATTTACAAAGTTCATTTCAGTGTACTCAAGTAAAACTCAGCATGGTAACTGCTAATCATAACCATAAACATGATAAAACATATAGCAAAAATAAGTAAATATAAAAATAACTTTAAAAGGAACTTTCATCTTATCCCTTCCTAAAATGATATAATCACATTATTATTTATACATGTCCTTTTTCTTATAAAATGATTATGAAAAGAAACAAAAACTGCTCAGTAATACATCAATGGCACTTTTACTTTACACTACTCTTCACTGAAACCAATAATTTGACTGAATTTAGCTAAAAAGATAAATCCATAATTAAAGACTACGAGAGAAAATTGTAATGAACTGGTGTAAGAATATATCTTTAGAAGACTGATAAAACAAATTAAAAAATGAAGTTCTACTTCTCAGTCAATGTCAACATTTTAAAAACCAGATTTTTAAGACCTCTTGTCAGGAAGTATTGAAGCAAATCAGTTGCAGAATTAAGTTTTTAAAAAGTTAAAATAGGACTAATTAGGGCTGAAGATGTATCTCAGTTGTTGAGATTTTTACATTAATTCATACATTAAATAAACATCTCCTGAAGGATTTTGTTCATCTCACTAAAAGACAGGAAGATATAACTAGGCCTTGTTCTCTAAGTTTATAATCTAATAGGGAAAATGAATGAAGACCCAGTCTAAAACTCTGCTGCAGCATTTATTACATTACAGGGTAACTGACTATTTTTGTTTTCATTTCCAACTAACCTGGGGTCCTCCCCTTGAGTTCAAGGAACATCTCCCATGACTAGTCCAGAGCATGGGACATGGTGGGGACACAATACACACTGCTTTAATTTCTCATTCATTTAAGTGCTTTAAAAAAAAAAAAAAAACAGAAATTTAGAACTACTATATTTTCCACATAGGGTGAAATGAGTTGCAGGAAAATCAACTGCAATTCTGACTATCATTTGTAAGGTTCCTGAAGAACATAAATACAACTGAGAAACTAAAATAAGTAGTAGGAATGTTTTTAGCAAAGTCAACTAAAATCCTAACAGGCTTAAGGACAGCTAAGAGTTTACAATCTCTATTGATAAAATCTTTCACTTGAAATATCAGCTTCTTTTTCTGAATGAAAGGACTAGAAAGTTAAAACAAGCTAAGACTGCCATCTGCTTATGTAACTTACAGAAAACAGAAACCTAAAAGTACAAAATGTGGAGTTCTATTCTCAAGCCAATGGGAAACTACTACATTCTGTCATTCTTTAAGACTGTTTACTATTAACAATGGCTTTTCATAATGCTAAGAATATTCTCCACAAATGACATTTTTGGCTAGGGTTCATTTATATAAATATTTCCTATAGTAATAAAAAAATTATGAACCTTGCCAGAAACAGTAAGGTGGCTTCATGAATAGGTTCCTAAGTTGTCTCTCTGGTGAATTTAAAGTTTAATAACAAATAGGCAACTCAGTCAGGTTACCAAAGCACAGAGGGCTGGTGAGACCTATGTATTTTTTGATCACAATGATTCTGACAGAGACTTCCTCATCTTACAACTGGGGTTCTGTTTAGAAAATTCTTACTTGTGCCTATGTCTTCAAAAGTTTTACCTACTTTATCTTCCAACAGATTGTTTCTGTTTCAGTACTTTTTATTTTATGCTGGTACATGATGACAGACAATCTTCTGCATATGTATAACCAGTTTTCCCAGTTCCATTTGTTAAAGAGGCTATCTTCCCTCCAGCATATGCTTTGGTCAAAGAGCAGATAACAGTGTGCCTGGGGTTGTTTCTATTCTATTCCAGTGATCCGCATGTCTGTTTTTGTGCCAATGCATGCTGTTTTTATCACTGTAGCTTTGAAATAGAATTTGAAATCTGGGGTTGTTATGCCTCCTGCTTTCATCTTATAGATCAGAATTGCTTTTGCTACTTTGGGTCTGTTATGGTTCCTTATGAATTTTAGGACTGTTTTCCTAGTTCTATGAAGGATGTTGTTCCATATAAATGATAGGATTATTTTTACCAGTTGTTTGAGGAAAGCTGTTGGTGTATGATTGGGATTGCATTAAATCTATGTATCTGTTTTGGGAGTATAGCTATTTTCATGATACTGCCACTGTCTCTCCAGGAACAGAGAATATCATTCCATTTTCTGATGTCCTGTTCAATCTCCTTTCTCAGAGAACTAGAGTATTCATTTTAAAGGTCTTTCACCTCCTTAGTTAGGTTAATTAATAAGTATCTTTTTTTTTTTGAGGCTATTGTGAATGATACTATTTTCCTAATTTTTTTCTGTGAGCTCACATAGTATTTTAATTTTGAGTGTTTGAACCAAGTAATTCATCTCCAAAACCCATATTCTTAACCTCTCTACCCTATTTCTAGATAGTTAGTTCATGACACAAAACTGAGTGTTACGTTTGATACACTGTGTCACTGTGTTAACTAAGAGACTCAGCAGGAAGCCAGGATCCTTACTTTGTAAATATCCTCATTCTGTGCAAAAGGAGGGCACAGGGATTTTGGGAGTGCTACATCTGCCCTGGGTGGCGGGGGAGGGGTGGCCTGCATACAATACAAGGGAGGAAAAGAGGCTGGTTCTCCCCTCTTTTGCTCCTGCTGCTTTTGCTGGCTGCTGCCTTGAAGTGTTGCCCCTTAGCCATGCCACCCTGCCTTGGAGCTAGCTGATTATGGACTAAAATCTCTACAAACAGTGAGTTAAATAAACCTTTCCTTCCTTAATTTTGGGTGTTGGGTATTTTGTCCCAGCAATGAGAGAAAAGTAACCAAGACACTGAGTATTAGTGACTTGGGTTTTAATTTTCTTTGAAAGATCCCCTTTGACTGTGTTAATCATGCTGGAAAATGTTAAGAATGCCTGACACTTTATTTCTTTAATATTCAATTATCTTGATGATTTAAAAAGGCCTTAAGAATTAGTTGTTATTAATTATACAATATCTTTTAATCTGTACCACAGCGTATAGTTCAACATCTGCATATCTGTGCAGATTACTTTTGGCTTTTGTTTTCCTTCCCAAAGGTGAACTTAAGCAAACACAGATAACACAGTTAACATGTTAACACAGTTCAGTGTGATTCACCCACATACACACTGGTACCCTTACCAAAACACATTATACAAATCCTGCAGTCTTATGTCACAGCTGTATCTTTTTTTCCCCAACCTCTCCTAATTAAGCATAAGGAATTACAATTAGAGACTATCTGGAGAGGTTTACAGGGAAAAGATAAACATGCTTGTTTTAGACTAAAGAAAGAGACTGTTAGAGCAGGTGTAGCTAAAACCCTGAGGAGAAGAAAGGGAAGAAAGATCTTCATCTGAGGCAGGAGATAAGAATGTAAAGAAGTTTACAAATTATTACTCTGTGAAACAGAAAGCAAATCATCTCCTAAAAATAAGGTGAGAAAAATCTGACAATATGATTAAAGACAGTGGCACACTTGGGAATAGCTATCATAAAATGTGTGAGAGAAATCACATCAGGAATATAGGTTCCATCTCTGCTGCTATTTCCACGTAACACATATATGTTTTCAAGACACAGTTTTAAGGTATCTGTTTCATAAAAAGACAATATATGAATCATTTAGAATAGAGGAAGCGTTTTAAAATCTTTACATCTAGAAAAAGCAACATGCATGATTCACCTCTAGGTACCATTTAAACTATTTTCACCTTTTCATTTGTTAGAAATATTCACCATACCTACTACACTGAAAAAATATATACCAAGACTTAAACAGAACAGAGTACATTCAGCAGAGCTGTTTTACTATAATACATGTTTTTATATCAATTAGCTTATACACTTCTGGTAATAAGGAATGATATCCAAATGGTACAGAATTAGATTGGTCCACATTTGATTTTCTTCTTAGACAAGGGAAGACAGAATACTGGCTTCATAAGCCTGGTTTATTTTTAATGAACAATTTTACAAAAAGTATGGTATTTCAGAAGCACATATATACTGAATGTACTATAGCCAAACTAATCCTAAGTTAAACATCTAAATAAGATTTAGTGGCTTACTTTTGGAAGTTTGATTGGGGGCTCTTTGGATTCCTCTTCTTCATCACTATCTGATTCTCCACTCTGCACAGAATTCTTAGATGCAGCCACCAATGATGTTTCCTTTTTCTGCCATTCCAGAACGCAATGGCGTACATTACAGTAAATATTGAAAGCAGAAGGATTGCTATGTAGTTTGATATCTGGTATGATTACTGTATTCTCCAAGTTTTCAGACTAAAATATAAAACAAAACATTTCAATTTCACATTCTTTTCCATCGTCACCAGTTTCCATTTTAAATAAAAAAATAAAGAACTGACAGGTAAACTTCTTGCATAAGTAATACCACAAAGAGTCTAAGTCTACTGAGTCAATTTCTATTAATACATTCTTTCTACAACACTTCATTTTTAAGTAACACGGCATTACCAAACTGACAAAGGTTGAAAAGGGTCAGGTAAAGAATTTAAAAGAAATACTCTTATCCCCACAATAGGAGTATAGTCAACAAAGCTAAGCTGCTGAAGTATAGTATTTTAGGGTATTAATTTAATGCCTTTTTAGGGAACACTACACATGCTTTAAAGTTTCAATAACTGCTATGGTTTATACCTAGACATGCCTCCAAAGCCTCATGTGATCATAAGGTGGGGCTTTGGAGAGGTGTTTGGATTATAGGAGTTTATAGCTAAATGCACTATTAAGAGGAAGGGCCTTTAAAAAAAAAAAAAGAGGTAGGGGCCTGATCAGAAGAGGCAGGCAGGCCACTGGGAACATGATCTGGAAGGACAGATTTCCTTTTCTACCTCCTCTCCACATCATTTGTTTCCTGGATGCTATGATATGAACAGTTTTCCTCTACCAAGACCCTTCCACAATACCTTCCTGCCTTGAAGCTTGTGACTTTGAGCTAAAACATATGCCAAAATAAACCTCTTTTTCTTTAAGTTGAGGGTGTCAGGTATTATGCTCCAGTAATAAAATAGTGACTAAGATAATAACCTACTACAAATGCTGAACTATATTCTGAATTATTTTGAAAGCAGATATAGAGATTTGCATGGAAATTCAGACTAGGAAAAAAAAACAGAATTTCCATTGTCTCATCTAATTTCATTCTCTTCAAGTAACAGTAATGCCAAGAAAACTTTAAGTATGGACACATGCTTCCCCAAGCTCTTTTGGCAATAAATCTGAACAAAGGCTAAAAATCAAATTTTTGTTGATTTGTTAAAGTTAAGTAATTTTTCTTTTGTGCCCAGCATATCACTCATAACATAGCAACTACTATAAATATAAAGTACTGTTATAAGCATATCACTCATAACATAGCAACTACTATAAATATAAAGTACTGTTATAAGATATTTACAAATCTTCACAAATTCAAGTTCTAACGAAGTTAAGAACCTAAGATAAATGATACCTCAAGTACCAAAAATACTTGGTTTCAAAATTCCATCCTTCTCCCATAAAGAGTTGGGAATGGGAGAGAATAATTCATAAAAATGTGTTAATTGGAACATCTGTCAGAGATGTTAAAAACAAGTAAATATTAGCAACACAAATTTAACAATATATAAGAGTGATACATCATGACCAACTGGTATTTAACCCAGGAACAATGCTGACACAACCACTGTAAAAAACATCAGCGTATTTCCCCATTAAACAAAAACAATAGATTAAAAACCATAAGATACTACAAATAAGTACAGAAAAAAGCACTTGACAAAAACATGATGCTAACTCGTGATTTAAAAACATCTAAGCAAATTTAGGGGGGAATTTCCTCAACTTGATAAGGTTATTTATTTATGAAATACCCACCCCTAACATGACAACAGACTTAATGCCTCTCTCCTAAGACTGCAAACAAGGCAAATATATCTACTTCCATTAACTCAATTCAACATTGCATTAGATACCCTATCCAATACAATGTCAAGGGAAAAAAAGAGGAAAAAATGGCATCATAAGTAAGAAATAACTTTCAAAATAGAAAGGTGTTTATAACTGTAAGGGTTAGACAATCTTAAGGAATCTAAAACAAAAACCTACTAGAGATAATAGACTCATTTAGCAAAGTTATAGGACACAAGATCTGTATATTATATGTAAGTAGTATAACTATATACTAGGAATGAACAACTGAAAAGAATCATTTAAAAAATAATAGGATTAAGGTCATAGAAAGTTACACTTTCAAACCACACATCTAACAAAAGACCAGTATCTGGGAGCATGTTAAAACTTTTTGAAACTCAACAATAAAAACAAAGACTCCAAATAAAGAGACTAAAAGATGTTCTAAAGAAGACAGAGCAGGCAAAAAAAGCACATGAAAAGAAGTCCAGTATTATTAACCATAAGGAAAATGCAAATAAAATGAGATATAGTAACTCAACTATCAGAATGGAAAACAAAGAGAGTAACAACAAAAACAAAAAACCAGTGACAACCACAAATGCTGGCAAAGATGCAGAAAAACTGAATCATGCATACACTGCAACATGAAAAAAGTATGGCAATTCTTATAAGTTAAATATATCCCTAAAATATAATCCAGTAATTGTACTCTTGGACATGTATACCACAGAAATAAAAATTTATGTCCACAAAAAAATTCACATATGAATGTTCATCATAGCCTTATTCAAAAACAGCCAAAAACTAGAAACAATCCAGAATGGGTGAATGGTTAAACAAACTGTGGCACATTTAGACTATAAATTGCTAACTCGGCATTACAAAGGAATCAACATTTGATGTATACAAACTGAATTATACAAAAACTTTTTTAAAAAAACCAATCCCAAGAGAATACATACAGTACATTTCCATTTAGTTAGCATTCTCAAAACGGTAAAATTACAGAGATGGAGAACAGACTTAGGACTTGTGGAAGGCTAAGGGAGACAGGAAGGAGATAGCTGTGGCTATAAAGAATCTTTGTGATAAAGATGTAGCAAAAGGGATCTTTGTGATGCAACTATTCTATATATCTTGACTGTACTAATGGTCACATATGTAATAAAATTACATAGAATTAAGAGGCCACAAACACACATACAAATGATACATAAGAAATTGATGAAATGTAAATGAGACAGTAGGTTGTATCAATGTTGACTTTCTGGTTATGATACTATACATTACAGCTATACAAGATGTTACCACTGACGGTGAAGATTATGTTACCACTGATGGTGAAGATCATGCAGGATATCTGTGAAGTATTTCATACAATTGCATGCACATTATAATCACCTGAAAACTGTTTTTAAAAACTGCACTTATCCAGCCAGGCGTGGTGGCGCATGCCTTTAATCCCAGCACTCAGGAGGCTGAGGTAGGAGGAGCGTTGTGAGTTTGAGGCCGGGTTGGGCTACAACACAAGCGCAAGACCAGCCTGAGCTACATAGTGCGACCCTGCCTCAAAAAACTAGTGCCAGGAGTTTGGCTCAGTGACTTAAGCGCCTGCCCTGGCAGGTACAAGGTTGTGAGTTTAATCCCTGGTGCCGTGCAAAAAAAAAAACAAAAAACAAAAAAAAACTGCACTTATAATAATATAAGAAATTAAAATAATTATAAATAAATCAAATACATTACTTTGCAAGCCTTACACACTGAAAACAAAAACAAAAGAAAGAAAGAAATAAAGACAGACAGACAGACAGATAGATAGATAGAAGGAAAGAAAATGGCTGTAAAGAAGACCTAAATAAATGAAGAGATACATCATGTTCATGGACTGGAAGATTCCGTAACATTAAAATGACAATTCTCTCCAAACTTAATAGATTCAATGCAATCCCAATAAAAGTAGAGATTTTTCTAAATAAAAATTGACAAGGTGATCCCATGATTTACATAGAAATGTAAAGTACCTAAAGTAGCTGTTTTAGTCTGCCTCCACTGTTATGAAAAATACCTGAGAGAATCAACTTATCAACACAAAAAGTTTGGAAGGTTTGAGTCCATAATCAACTGGCCCATGGTTTTGGACCTGTGGTGAGTTAGTACATCATGATAGGAGTATGTAATACAATAAAACTTCTCACCCCACAGTCAGAAAGCAAGAAAATATCACAGTCCTACAATTCCCTTTAAGGATATATTCCCTATGACCTAAGAATCTCCCATTATAACTTCACGTGTCAATGATTTTACCACCTCCCAACAGCACCACCCTGGGGACCAATCCTTTAACACAAGAGTTTTGGGGGGACATTTAACATCCACATTATAGAAGTAGCTAAAGCAATTGTAGAAAAATAGATCAAAGTTAGAAGACATACTACCTGATTTCAACAATTGCTATATAAAACAAATAGTATGGTACTGGTATAAAGACAGACACATAAATCAACCACACAAAACAGAGTTCAAAAACAGACTCAAATAAATACTGTCAAATAATTATTTATAAAGATGCTAAGGCATTTCAATTAAAAAAACAAAGTTTTTTAAATAAAAGGTGCTAGATCAATTAATACCAATGTGGGAAAAATTAATATCAACACTTAGAACCAAAATTAATTTGAAATAGACCATATACTTAAACATACTAGATAAAACTATAAATTCTCTAGAACTCTGTAGAAGATAATCTTTGCAATCTTAGGGTAGACAATGATTTCTTAGGGCATAAATATATGAATCTTTAAGAAAAAATTTTTGTTTTTCTAAAGTGCTATAAAGAAAAAAGCAACTGAAAAAACAGAAGAAATTCCTTTGAATATACATATCTGACAAAGAACTTATTTTTAGAATTCTGACAATTCAATAATCACAAGATGATTATAAAAAGAGGAGGCAAAACCAGGTAACATATACCTGTAATTTCAGCACTCTAGGAGCCTGAGATAGAAGGACTACAACTTGGAGCCCAGCCTGGGCCTATGACAGTGCAACCCTAAAATAAGGGTTGAGGATGTAGCTCAGTGGAAAGGCCCTGGGTTCAACCTCCCAGTACCACACACACACACAACACACACACACACACACATACACCAGAGGCAAGATCTGAACAGACATTTCACAATAAAAAGAAATGAATTGCCAAAGACACATGAAGATGTTCATGTCATTAGTCATTAGAGAAAAAAAAGTAAGTTAAACTACAGAGAAAAACTTCTATTAACTAATTACAGTGACTAAAATTTAAAAAGATAATACCATGAATTTACAAAGATATGAGGCAACTTATTATATGGAACTATAAAATAAACAATCTTTTGGTGAAAAAGTTTTTCAGTTTCTTAAAAACAAAGCATACATTTACCATGCCACCTATGAAGACAGAGCTAGCACTGTAGTTAAGATCCCTTAGTCCTTGTATTTTTCCAAGGAAACTACAATTGCCTCTTAGCCAACCCTTGAAAATGTGGAATTTAGAGTTTCCTTTATGGAAATGATTAATGATTTTATTATAAACATGTGAAGCAATGGAACATGGCTCCTGGCTTGTAAGATTGCTTTGCACAAACATCAAGATTGATGACATAAACCTCAGTTTCACTTGTCATGGCTAGGTGTTTAGCAGGATAAATGTCTATCTGACCATATCCACAAAAAGTAGCAGTCCATAAGACTTAACTAGGTAGAAATATTCCATCCACACTTTCCCTGTAGTTTCCTGCCACAGAGAAAGCATGCTCTGTGTGCTGAGACAAGGAAAAACTAGGAAGTTTGCCTTAACTCCTTGGATACCGCAAATACACATCTTTTACCTGATGCTTACCGTTACCCTTTGTTGTCATAAATCGTGGCCACAAGTATGAAATGTTTTTCAGTCTTATAAGTCCCTATGGGAAATCCCCAAAAGAAACACCACCTACATATCCGACTTCTAGGTATTCACCCAAGAAAAATGAAAATATATGTCCACGCTAAGATTAGTACAAGAGGCTTCATAGCAGCTTTATTTGCAATGACCAAAAACTCAAAACACAACCAAGTTGATTCACAATCAATAAGTGAATGGGTCAACAAATTGTGATATACCCACACAATGAGTATAAATGAAACAGATATATAAAACAGTGTGAACACAACCCACTATATTGAGAGAAAAAATTCAGGTACAAAAGAGAACACACAGTATAAAATCAAATTTAAATTAAATTCCGGAAAATGAGAACTAATTTATAGTGAGAGAAAAAGAATCAGTGGTTGTCTAGACTCAGGGTTGTAGATGATGAGAAAACCCTTGATGAATCTTGTTCTGATGTTCTGAATCTTGATTTTTAGTAGTAGTTTCACATGGATATGGTATTTTTTGAAATTTATTAAATTGCGCACTTTAAATACTGTACCTGTCTCAGTACCATAATATTAATAAATCTAAGACAGACACATATGATATCAGGAAGATGAGGGAGTTTTCTGCATAACAGATTTGGTTACTCCTGTAAGAAAGTGAAGTCATATGTAGAGGATAGGACTTAGCAAAGGTGTGAAGAAATGGTAAAGGTTTGAAACACAATGCAAAAATAGAAGTATCTGACAAAAATAAAACAATCTGTCTGTGAAAGTTCCAGTAAAGACTCATCATCAATGTCTATTATTATCAATTTACTCTTATCTCCCTTCAACAGCACATGCATGGAAAGAGAAAATAATTCATTTACACAAGATTCAGCTTTGTCAGGCAAATACAACAGGTATGATAGGGAGAATAATGGCCTCCAAAAATACCTACACCCTAATTCCCAGAAGCTGTGACTATGAAATCTTACATAGCAAAAGGGACTCTGCAGATGTCTCATAATTAAGGATGCTGCAATGGGGAGATTATACTGGATTATTTGGGTGGATCCAATGTATTCACAAAGGTGCTTATAAGTCAAAAACAGGAACAGGATAGTTAGAAGAGACAAAACATGAGAAAACTATCACAGAGACACAGCATGAAAAAACTCAGCAAACCTCTGGTGACTCTGATAAAGAAGTTGGGCCACAACCCACAGAATGCAGGCAGTCTCTGGAAGCTGGAAAGGCAAGGTATGCCAACCTAAGAGCCTCCAGAGGGAATGCAGGCTTGTTGATGCCTTGATGTTAACCCAAAGAGATTCAGTTTGGACCTCAGACTTCTAGATAGACTTGTGCTGTTTTTAAGTCGCCAAGTTTGTTTAATTTGTCTCAGCAGTTACAGGGAACCAGAACATTAAGAACTTTTCAAAAAAAATCCATGATATCTAAACTAGAAATTATATAAAGGAGTTGATTAATGAAGAGAAAAAGAAGAATCCATGACAACAACAAAAACAGATATAAAATAGTATAGCTAAATGGCACTTTTTAAAATAAAAAGAATGTACATTTAAAAATTATCTGGAAGCAGTAACAGAAGGCAAGGAGATACCATTTAACTATATTATAAGCTCACTGTGAACAGGAAATGCTTCTAATTCATCATTGTATACCAAACGCCTAGCAAAATGTCTGCACACAGTCAGTAGGCAACTAACTGCTCCTAAAATGAAGATATAAACTCTAATGCAAGAAAAATACAGAATTACTAAGAGCACAAAGCTAGTCAGAACGGAACTGAAGGGGTACAAAAGACATTGACTTTCTATCTTTTCCTGGATATCACATGCCACTTCAGGAAAATCACCAAATGGAAGCTTCAAAGAACTTCAAAAGATGTCAAAGATTTCTATATTCTGAGTTTGCACACAGTACCAAAAGTGGAAAGGGGTAAAGGTTGGAAATCTGAATGACTATGCATTTGTTCAGGTGTTTATGTATTAAGAAAGTTCTCTACCTCCCTTTTTTATTCTAAAAGCAGAAGGAATGAGAGGTCACATAGGAAACACCTATTATTTATCTGCCCACTCAACAACACCGTCCTTGAGGTAAACACCTCTCCCCATTCCCCATTTTACATGGCCTGCTCACCACTGCTGGTCACAAGGTTTCAAATACAACTCAGCCTAACCAAAGTAGTCTAATGTCCTGGCCAAAGTGAATGACATAATTCAGTCAAAAACACTTACCCCAAGTCAGGCATGTTGGTGTACACCTGCAATTCTAGCACTCAGGGAGGCTGACACAGGAGGATTACAACTTCAAGCCCAGCTTAGGCAACTTAGAGTCTTGGCAAAACCCTGCCTCAAAATATATGAAAGGGGTAGGGACCTGTGAAAGCCCTAGCTCTGTGAAGGCCCCAGGTTCCATCCTCACTATTGGGGGGAAAAACATTTTTTTTTTCTACTAGACTTAGTAGAAGAGATTGCCTCTTGCTCAAAGAAAATAAAGTTGGAGTTGAGAGTGGCTTCAGTCCTTAGCTACAGGCAACACATATTCAGAGGAAAGCAGAGGCCAGCTATGGAGACAATGATTTAATGACATTGTTTAATCCCTGCATCTAGTTGTTCAAAACAGAGTCAAGCAATGAATTCCACTTCTCAATCCTTTTATTTCATTTTATTTTATTTTTGGTTTACTATTTCAAAGTAAATTTTGCTCAGTTTACAACACCAAAAACACTAATTAAAAAGGCCAGTAAATATTTGCCTCTAAAACTTAAATATGATATACAGACCCAGCTAAACTGCTATTTCTCTAACCCAGAGTGGAGCTGTTCAGAAACCATAGTTACAAGTCTTTTCTTCTTCTTGTTTAGGCTTCTGAGTACCGCTGTTAAACTGAAAACTTTTTTTATTTTTTTGTACCAGGAATCTCACTCAGGACCTTGTGCTTGCCCAGCAGGGGCTTACGCTGCTGAACTACATCCCTGGCCCTGAAAATACTCTTTTATATATTACGTAGATTGATCATCGCAAATGTTTAAGAAAAAAGAAGATGGACTTTATAGATGGGGCTTCTGCATTACGTAAAAAGAAATTCTTGATTTCCAAGGTCCCCTCTAATTCAAATATTCTGTATTTCCTTTTCTTTGCATAGCCACAATCAAAAGAAGCTCAGAACAATACAGATACACTAAGAGTCTCCTTAACTCATCTCAAGAAAAGCGTATAATGAACCTAAACCTAAATCCCAACTGATTAGCCAATTTTATTGTTTATATTAGATGGAGTCAGAGTGAAAAAAGAAAAGTAATGAATATGTTCCCTGAAAGGACTGATGAAACATAAAACATAAATAAATAATTTTCAACCCCCAAGTATTAATTTGGCCACTGGTCAAGAAACATACTGAAGATGAAACTAAAGGCAGAACCAAATAATAACAGACATCTACAAAATTACTTCAACACATAGAAATGGAATAGTGTTATGGTTTACATCTATAAGTCCCACCAAAGCTTCATGTACTCCTAAGGAGGGGTTCTGGGAGGTGATCGGATCATGGGGGTATGATAATCATTATTTGATTAGTCCGCTGATGAATTTACAGCTGATTTACTCTTATGAGGTGGTATCTGGTCAGAAAAGGTAGGTCGCTGGGGTCATAGCTTGGAAGGGTTATCTCTTCTCTACCCCTTACCCTCTCTCTCAGCCTCCTGCTACCACGCTAGGAAGTATTTCTCCTCTGCCATGCTGCTCTGCCTTGGAGCCTGAAACCTCTTTGAACAAATAAACCATGCCTCCGTGGAGTTGTGGGTGTCAGGTATTTTGTCTCAGCTACACAAAAGTAACTAAGACAAATGGTTTGCCAGCTATACTCATATCTTTTAAATTTTGGCATTTTTATTCAAATTACTATATGAAAAGCCTTTAACTCTTATAAATTGCCATCAGCTTTACCTTGCTTCTTGTCTTCACTTTTGACTTGCTCTTCTGTTTTCTTTTCAACTTCTTCTTATTTAAAGTTTTCTTATTCCTAAAAATTTTTAAAAGTGGAAAAAATAATTATGAATATTCATATTAGAATATATAAAACTATTAAAAATAGGAGATACTTGAATATTACCTATAAGCTCTATAAAAATAAATTCTGCATATAAGATACTAATATAAAGTAGCTATGAGAAGGTAACAGTATTATATAGCTAGGAAACATATATTAAATAATAATTATAAAAATAATGGTATAAAAACTTGAATAAAAATGAAACATAAAAAGATATCAAATGAAGTTTTCTTAAACTTTATTCAACAGCAGGGACTAGTAATAAAGGCTAGCTATGTCTATTTTCTAGGAAAAAAAGAAATGCTCTTTGTCCTAATGAGGGCTACAGAGGAAAAAGGCTTAGGAGTCACTTTTTACTAAATTGCTATAGGGGAAATCTTGAAGTCATATACTTTGCATATTCAAAAACTAGTTTTCATTATCTCACAGCTCTTTTTTTTTTAAGAAAAAAGAAGTCCCTAAATGACTTTAAGATAAAAAAAAAAAAAGAATAAAAACTTCAGTAGAGGAAACAAGAGGCAAAGTGAACATTTTCATTTCATTTAATATTTTTATGTTCACCATCCTGTCATGGACATTACTACTAGGCAGTTAAAATACAAAATTACAGGCTGGTTCTTGCCCTGGAGGAGCTGAGAGACTTGAATAGAAGTACAGTTAAATGATCTAGCAAGAGAATGTTATGGCTATAATAAAGACAAAAGGGGAAGTGAGAATGGAAAAGAGAAGAAGATGATGATGGTTATGATGATGTCAATGACGATGATGATTCTAGATTCTAATGCAGTCAAGTCCTTAAGCAATAGTAATTAATTTGGTGGAAGTAGTGACCAAAGAAATTTTAGGCCCTGTTCACTGGAGGTAGGGATGTCACATTCCCACAAGTAGGGAAGTCACATGTAAGAGTTAATTTGTTAAAATGAAAAACAAGGTAGCACTGTGATGATGCTAGAGTTCAAGAATCTAAACGTCAACAAAATGGACAGAAGCCATGAGCATATGAAAACTTTATCCTTGATACTTCTTAGGTTTAATTCCTCAAATCAAAACAATCACAAAATCTTGTCAGCTGTATCTCACAAATTCTAGTCACTGCATCAGTATTGCAGCTAAACTAGTAAATTACTATCATCTTTTCCCTGGACCACTGTCATCCACTTAAAACTCATCATCTTCTCAATTCTCTTAAAGTCCAAAAGTACTGACATGGTTTAAAAGATACTCTTCTAATATCTGACTTCAGTCAACCTATCATCCTTCATTGTGCAATTCACTTTACCTTTCTTTATTTCTTTTTTTTTAAAGCATCCTCAACCACAAGAACATTCCCTCAGTTGTGTAAGGCTACTGAGCTCCTTGGGACATTAACAAAAACTTTCCCTGTGCCTGAAATTCTTTCCTGTATTTTCTGTTATCCACTATTCACCTTTGAGGTCCCAGTGTCATTTGCTCAGTGAAGTTTCTTTTTCCACTGACTAGGTAAATTTCTCTATTATACACTCTTGATTCATCTTTTTTTTTTATTGGTACATGTTTTTAGTACATAATGATTACATTATCATGAGGAGCTGGTATATGTACTTGATATGTCTTAACTTTTTTAACCCCTTCCCTTCCCTCCCCCTCCCTGCACCTCTCAGATCCATATTCATGAAAAACGCACGAGCGCGCATATGCGCACACACACACACACACACACACATTCATATATAGAATTTTTTACAGGCTTGTAGTACATGATGATCACAGTCCTGTGGGCACTTGATGCACACAGCACTTCACAATCCCCCCTTTTAAAGTCTAATTTATTTCAATTTTAGTATCATTTCATCTTATGTGTTTGTTTCATAATTTGTTGTGTAATTTTTGTTCCATGATCTATAAAAACTGTAGTTGTGGGTTTAGTGTATCACTTCCTCGCCAAGCTACAGTACCAAAAGAACTGAGGCCACTCCTGTCTTGGTCCCTATTTTATCCTGTGGGTCTAGCAAAGTGCCTGGAACATCATACTCAATGGTATTTTGAGAGAAAGAGAAAATAAAAGAGGAGAGAGGAAGGAGACAAAAGTAAAAGTTTGAAAGTATAACCACATTTCTTACCCAGGGAGTAAAATAAGCAAGGACCAATAATAGATTCAGAGATACACTAAAGCACTTAGAGGATATTTAGTGATTAATGTCTGTTAAAGCGTTATTCAAGGAATTATTTTACATAGGTAATGGAAAGTATGTATGTGGATGAGATTTTCCCCATGAAAGTACGCAACAAAAGAGAGAGACAGTGATTGACAGTGTTGAATGCTAAACATGAATAGATACACCTGTTCATACAACCTATTTAACTATGAGCTTTGTGGTGGCATTTAATCTGCTATAACAATTCTAATGAATCTGAAACCACTGATTTCAACACTGGAAAACAGAAACGCTATCAGTTAATAACATTCCATTATATGATTATATTTGCAAACTAATGAATTTTTCATGATATGTAAGGTCAATGGAAAATAAAAATCTAGAAACCAGTCTTACACATTAACAATTCACTTTGGAATTTCTGATGACTTAGGACTTTAGATCCAAAATCAACAGAACCTTAATGAAGATTATCTGAAATTAGTCCTATAAGACTTTTGAAAGGATTATGATAAAAATGAAAGATTAAAAAGCTACTGAAAATACCTTAAATATTTATCTTAAAATACTGACTTAAAAAATTCCAAAGAAGAGGCTGGGTGTGATGGCACACACCTATAATCCTAGCCAGGGATATAGTTTAGTGGTGCACCACCTGTCTGGCAAGCATGAGGTCCTGAGTTCAATTACTGGCGCACACACACACACACACACACACACACACAAATTGTACTTTAAACCAGACATGGTAGTGCATGCCTGTAATCCCAGCACTTGGGAGACTGAGGCAAGAGGATCGCCATGAGTTCAAGGCCAGCCTAGGCCACACAGTGAGTGAAAGGCCAACCTGGACTACATAGTGAGATCCTGTCTCTAAATAAACAAAAAAATTTTAAAAAGAACAAATAAATTTTACAAATTGTTCACAAATAATAGATTAGTCTATCTATCCTTATTAAGTCTATTTTCTAATGAAACAAAAATTAATCACAAAAATTCTATTTGTCACTAAAATCTATTTGTCAGAGATAAAGGAGATTATCACTTAGTTTCCTTCTTACTAAAATGCTAACAGATTGATACATCCAAAATCACAGATATAGAATAAAAAGTTTTTAGTCTTTTACTTAATTTTACTGAGTAATGAAAACTAAACACGTTCTGAGCTTACAAACTAAATCAGGAATAACCATAATTTTTCCTTAGAGGGCCACAGAGTAAATACATTATACATTGTATGTCATAGGATCTCTGAGATAATTTCTTAACCATGACAGCATGAAATCAGCCAGAGAAAGCACATAAACAGATGAATGTGGTTTTACTGGAAGAAAACTTTATTTCTGAAAAATGAAATTCGTATTTGCATAACTGTTGTGTTATAAAGCCTTGTTCAATTTTTTAAAAAAGTAAAAGAACACTCTTAGCTCACAGGCTGTAGAAAAGCAGGAACTGGACCAGATTTGGTCCATGAGCCAGTCATTGTTCTAGGGTGTATTTTGATGAAATCTTACATCAGAAAGAAAATTAAATGTCTGCCCGTGCTACTATGTTATACAGATATATTCAAAACATCACAAAGTACATAAACACTATTAAAATTATCGCCCTTCCGTAAAGATAAAACTCCTCGTTTCTACCTTCTAAAGTATGATACTGAATAGGAGCAAGCCTATTGTTAAAGACTAGACTACCAGAACAAAACAGCAAAAGCAATGAGGACTAAATGAACTAAACATCCAGAGATACAGGAGTATTCCAAGGTGTGCTAAGGTCACTAACATTTTCTTCCATGAGAGCATCTGCAGAGTTTGGGTCTGAGTAAGGAAGGATTGAGCTTGTTTTAGGCAGAGGCATTAGTGGTGCTTCAGATGTCTACATGGTATGGAATGACACACTAGAATCTAGAAAAGTCCCGAATATATGGGCCAGTTTCCCAAGTGGTACATTTCTTCAGATGTGGAGCACTGAAGAAAGGAAACCTGGGCCAAAAGAGAAAAATAAATATCCCACTAGTATGTATGTATGTATGTATAGACGGATGGATGGATGGATTTTGGTGCTGGGAATCAAACTCAGGACCTTGCACTTGCCAGGCAGGCACTATGCCACTGAGCTATATCCCCGGCCTCTGTCTAGCATTTAAAAGTCAGAAACCAAACAGAGATGGTAGTCTACTTAATCTCTGATTGGACTGAGATAATGCAATCAATCTAACAGAGCAAAGAACAAACCATTCCAGAAGAAAAAAATTATCATCTGAATGAAAACAGCTTTTTTACACTCAGTATTAGTTTAATTTGCAGGCACAAAATAAAAACCATAAGAAATATCCAAAGAAGCCAAATAATGTGGCAGGCAATCAAGAAAAAAAAAAAAAACCAGAAAATTAGATATATTCACAGATAAACAAATATTAAATTAAAGCCAGAAAGAACTTGAAATAGATTCAGAAATGAGTAAAATGGATGAAATGATGCAATTTTCAATATAATCTGTTTGAAAAGTAGATACCACTCTGGAATTGCAATTAAATACATCCCTAATCCATAAAGGATATGTTTCAAAACCTCCAGTGGATGCCTGAAATCCATGATAGTACCAAATCCTCTATATCACTTGAACACAAACACTTTGATACCACAATAATCGATCTGATGACCTGATGATATGATAACCAACTACTATACAACTGACAGGTAGGCAATGTCTACTGTGTGGATATGCTGGGTATCGGAATGATTCATATCCCAGACAGAATGAACCTGAATAATTCACAGTTGATCATGCTACTTACAATAGAATGCGATTTAAAAACCATGAATTATTTCTGGAATTTTTCTTTAATTTTTTTTTAAGAGGGGGTTTGCTGGGGATCAAGCCCCACTTAATATTTTTCAACTGCAGTTAACCACAGGTAACCAAAACCATACAAAGTAAAATCACAGATAAGGGAACAATACTGTATCTAAAATTACAAACTTGCGAGATGGTTTTTCATAGCAGAAAAAGACACAAGAAAACAGGTTTAATGGGTCTGCAGACAGACTGAGAAAAATATTCAAAATCAGTCAGACAAACATCAATGGGATAAACAAAACAGTCTGAGACCATGTGGTACACATCCACTTGGTCTCCTATAACCAGAATCCCAGAAAGAAAGAGAGAGGGGTTAGGGGGAGGGAGAGAGAGAGACAGAGACAGAGACAGAGACAGAGACAGAGACAGAGACAGAGACAGAGACAGAGAGAGGAGAAAAGAAAGGAAGGAAAGAAAGAGAGGAAATGGGGTGGGCAGGCAGTCAGGCAAATAAAGAGGTAATTACTGACAATTCAGAAAAGTGAGGAAATTAATTCAGAGAATTCAGAAACTGGAACTTTGAGCAGAAAATTACACTTAAGCAAACCACAGTCAAACTGCTGAAACAAAACTACAGAGACATTTTAAAAGCAATCAAAAAAAGGGATACACTAAGAAAAAATGAGTAAGATTAAAAGTTTCTACTGTTTGCATTAAACTGCATGGAGTAGGAGAGGTAACAATTTAGAAGAATAGGTTTACAAGAGTACCAAAAATACCCTTTAAAAATAAAGACAACAATAAAAAATTTTTAGACCTACAAAAGCTGACAAAATTCAGTCTATTAATAGAATATTACTACGTAAAACACCAAAGAAAAGTATTCGTTTAATAATTGCTACAAGATGTGACTGACGAATACAGTGACAGTTTAATTTTTTAAATTATTACAATAAAAGATGTATTGTCATTAATCCCCCTCCAAATATTCCCCCTTACTTCAAACACTTATCCCGTTGTTCTTGTCACTTTGTGAAGCAGTAGTTTGCTGCCGTGGCTGCCTCAAATTCCTGAACCAGTTCAAAATATTTACCTCTTGTGGTCATTTTTGTTTATTTTAAATACATTTTTAATTTGTATTTTATTAGTATATATTTGCAGTACATGAATACTGAGTGAAATAAATCAGACATACTAGCTTAAACACCTTATGGTATCTCTTTTTTGAGTAAGGCAAAGTACAAAGAAAAAACAAAATAAAGGATGGACACCAAAGAAAACAAGGGGCATACTCCTGTAAATGGGAAGAGATCCAAGAAACTGAGGAAGAGGGGAGGGGAAGGGGAAGCAAGAAGATTTAAAATATGCAATGTATAGGTTCCAAACACAATGAACGTAAACGTTACATGTCATAAACAGGAGCTAAAAATAAGAAGAAGAATGAAAACGAGAATTTAAAAATAAAGGGAAGGAAGTGACTGGGAAGGGTAAGGGGATTAAAAAGAAGGAAGAAAAGAAAGAAGTAATGTTACACACATGCTAAGTATTCCTCAGGGTCATTTTGAGTTTAGGGAAGAGCCAGAAGTCACAGGTTTCCAGATCTGGTGAATAAGGTGCATAAGGACACACTATAATATTTTTACATGCCTGTTTTACTGTTGGATGGCACTCAGCAATAGCATTTGCAGCATTTTTTATCACAACTTGTAAAGACATTCACAAAAGAAGGCTTTCAAAACTGCTTCAGAAAGTGGCAAGAATAACGGAATAAATGTGTTTGAAGTAAGGAGGAGTGTTCTGAAGGGAATTAATGGCAATATCTTTTACTATAGTAATTTTTTTAAAATATTCACCTATATTTCAATCACATTTCATATGTCACAGTATTAAATGAAATGACAGATGTAATATAAAGACATAGAAATGGTATAACATAAAGAGATAGAAAAAGGTGTATCTATAACACACTTTCCAGGCTCCCAAAAGAGCTGGTGTGGTTACATCAATATTTGGCAAAGTAACAGTTAAGGTTTCTAAGAGATGAGCAAGTATTTCAAAACGTTAAGTGTTGATTCAATAGCAAAACATAACAATCTTAACTTTAAATATATCTAATAATGTAGCTTCAAAATATATGAAGCAAAATCGACAGAATTAATAGAAGAAAACACAATTCACAACTGAAGAGAGCAGAAAATAAATATAGGAAAAAATTTTAAACAAGATTAATAACCTCTACCTGACATAACTGTATATAGAAAACCACATCTGAGACCTTCAGAATGCACACTGTTTTCAAATGCACATGGCAAACCAAAATAGAGGATATGCTAGACCACATACTAAGTCTCAACAAGTTTCCAAGTTCTGAATCATACAGTAATTTTTGATTACAGAAAAATTAAAGATCAACAACTGAAAGAAAACTAGAAATTGCCAATGTTTGGCAATGAAAAACACAGCTCCAAATAATCTATGAATCAAAAAACTAGTCATACTGGAAATCAGAAAATATTTTTCAGTTAAATAAAAATTAAATATGATATTAAAACTTGTGTAAGGAATGCAGCTAAAGCAGTGCTTAGATCACATGCATAGGTTTTTGCACATACCTAGTGCATTCACTGAAAACAAAAAAGTTTTAAAGCAAATTACCAAGGCTTCCAACTCAAAAACTTAAAAAAGAGAACAGCAAATTAAATGCAAAGAATGGAAAAAGAGGGAAATAACAGTAAGAGCAGATATCAATGAAATAATGAGAAAAGAAAAAACTCAAGAGCTAAAAATTGATCCTCTTGAAAGATTAATCTATGTGATAAATTTCTAACAAGATTCATCAGGAAAAAAAGCATAAATTAGCAATAACAAGCGAGACATCAGTATAGATCTTGCCTATAAATCTGGCAACTTAAATAAAATGGACAAATTGTTTGAAAATACAACTTCTCAACACGATGCAAGAGAGAAAAAACATATTATCTGAAGAATCCTGGATCTCTTAAAAGAAAAAGAAATTGAATCCACAATCAAAATCTTCCTAAAATAGAAGCTGGGCGTGGTGGCGCACGCCTTTAATCCCAGCACTCGGGAGGCTGAGGTAGGTGGAGCGTTGTGAGTTCGAGGCCGGCTTGGGCTACAATGCGAGCACAAGGCCAGTCTGAGCCACATAGTGCGACCCTGCCTCAAAAAACTAGGCCTGGGAATTTGGCTCAGTGGCCTAAGCGCCTGTCTGGCAGGCGCGAGGCTGTGAGTTTGATCCCCAGTGCTGGGAAAAAAAAAAAAAAAAAAAAATCTTCCCAAAAAAGAAATGTCATGGCTTCGCTGATGAATTCTTCCAAACACTTAAAGAATTCACTGGTACAATCTTGCAAAAAATATCAATATTAGGCTAACTCGTTTACTGACTACAAAAAGAAGCTGAAAGAGGAGGATCAGAAACTCACTCTAGCCTGGCCAACTCAGTGTAGTGCAATTCTGCTTTAAAAGAAAAAATAAAATAAGGGTTGGGGATGCAGCTCAACGCAAAGGCCCTGGGCTCAATCCCCAGTACCACAGGAAGAAAGGAGGAAGGAAGGGTGTCGGGGGATATTTCCTAATTTACTTTATTAGACTTGTGGCATAACTCTGATACCAATACTTGAAAAGGACATTTTTGTTTCCATACTTTACAAAAAATAAAACAAATTTTCATAACAAAATAGTGAGAATAACAACAGTTAATACACTGTGTTATCACTACCTTCAAGGTAGTCACTCAGAGTACAAGATATAGACAAAAAAGATTCCTACAAAGAATAAACAGACACTCAAAAAACCAGGGCCGGGATTTTGGCTCAGTGACTTAAGTGCCTGTCTGACAGGCGTGAGGTTGTGAGTTCAATTCCTGGTGCCGCAAAAAAAAAAATTAAAAAAAAAAAAAAAAAGAATAAACAGACAATACCTAAAAACTTTCTTCTCAATGAACTAAGAGAAAATAGTAGTGGAAATGAAAAATTTAGTTACATATATTAAAATGTTTTTGAAACAACAGAATAGGTAATTTGGGGAACTGACATTTCAAAATAAAAAAACTTAGACCAATACTGGCTATGAACACAGAAGCAAAACAACTACATAGTCAAAAAGTGAAAGTACTCCAAATATTAATCAATTGATGAATGGATAAAGAAAATGTGGCACTTTGGAATATTATTCATCCATAAAAATGAAATAGTGACTCATTCTACAATATGGAAGAAGTCTGAAAATATTATCCAATGTGAAAGAAACAGAGGCCAAAAAAGGTCACAATTGTATAATTCCATTTATATGAAATGTCTAGATAGACAAATCCATTAAGTAGGGCAGTAGATGCCAGTGACTGACAGAAAAGAGAACAAGGAGTGACTGCCAATAACTATGGAATTTCTTTTTAGGATGACAAAAATGTTCTAGTTTCACAACTTTGGTAGTACACAGTATGTTAAAAGTTGCTGAGTTGTAAATTTTAAAAGGGCAAATCCTATAGCATGTGAATTATGTATCAACAAAAAGTACAAGAACAAAATTATTTGTCATTTACTTACAAATAATTTCAAAATCTAGCAACATATAAAAAGGATAACACACGAAAAGCAAAATCCAATCAGTATAATTCAAAATAATAACAGAATTAAACAAACATACAATCATTTTAACAGAAGTAGAAAAAAGTACTTTTATAAAGCTCAAAATCCATTCATGAAGAAACTCCTTAGCAAACTAGCAACAAAAGAGAATTTACTTAACCTGATAAATATTACCTATTTTTAAAACCCTACATTTAACAATATACTTAATTATATTCAATAATGAAAAATTAAATACTTCTACAAAAAGAAAAATGCAAGAAATTTATATGATCACCATTTCTATTTAATACTCTACTAGAGGTCAGTAAGTGAAGCAAAAGAAATAAAACTCAAAATGACTGAAAAATAAAAAGTATTTTCATTTGTTATTTGAAAAGTAAAATGTGTTTTCATTTGTTGGTAACAATTATATTTACAGAAAATGCAAAATAAATTAACATAACTTATAAGTAGATTATCAAGATCACTGTATACAAAATCAACCATTTTATAAAACACTATATATATATCAACTGAAGGTTTTCTATCGAAGGCAGAGTTATTCTCTTGTGTAATTAACGTAATGATACTCTTCTCATCACTGTGTTCAACAATCACTGAATAATTAGGGAGGATTACTGATTACTAAGCAGAAAACTTTTATTTACTTAACCTAGCCTGCTAATTAGCAATAAGAAAGATTTTAAAAGTTTAAATTGATTTAGGGGAGAAATGTAAACAGATTTCCAATGTAAGCTTTAACCTCCCCGTTTTATTTGGAAGTCATCTCATGAGGAGAGCGACAGAAGAAAAATGAAAAGAGGCTGGGAAAATAGGGAGGTGGGGAGAGGAGAAGATTTGAAAAGTTGTAGCTATCCAGCCAATCATGGAGAAACTTTTGGAGACTAATGTCCAAACTGCAATCCAAAACCCACTCATCACAAAGTGTCAACACTGCAATTCACCCTGAATACTGAGGTTTTAGCTTAGATACACCAACTTCTTTTGTCTTAAAGATAACACATTGCCACCACTGTTATAGACCAACACTTAAGCAAATTTACACTTTAAGTATACATAGTTTGGATAGTGCAGATAAATACAAATCAAGAAGGAACTGTAATAAAGACAATGTATTTATCCTGGGCCTCAGACAAACATCCCAAAGACAATGAGAACAACAATTAGGGCTCACAAACACAAGGTACTTTTGAGAGAGAACAGCAGACACTCAGACTTCAGATAGTGGAATTTTCAAACAGATTATAACATGACTTTGTTCATCAAATTAAAAAAAAAATAAGGCTAACTTTAAAATGTCTACAAAGAACACAGCTCATATGAAAAGAATCAAATTAAGCGTCTACATGACAAATACCATAACTGAAATTAAAAACCCAACACTAGGTAAGTTTGCAGCAGAATAAATACTGCTAAATAGAAAATTCAAGATCAAGAAAAATGAAAAACTTAAAAAGTGCACAATTCTGTACAGAAAAATAAGAAGACTGAAAATATGTCCCTGGACATTTACCAAATCTGAAAATTCTTCTTGTTGCTTTCCCACATCAGAAGAGAATACCCTTACTCTATTCTCTCATACACAAGACCTCATTTCATTCACCATCCTTGAGATTTTGTTCAACCTCTTAAAACCCTCTTTTCACTGTTTGGGCTCTCTCTTTTTAATATGGTTTTTAACTTTAGAGTCTCCAGAGTTATCTGACTGAGGAAAAAAAAAATCTTAATGATCTTCTATCCCTTTCCATCGCCAAATTTCTAGAAGGGAAAAAACTCTTCACTGGTTTAAACTTTTTCAAACCCTTACTAATCAAACTTCTGCAAGTCTATGAGGCTTAACATAATCTTTGTATTTGCCAATTCAACTTTCCATTCTCCTACATAAGATTTCTCGTACTTCTTTATATCCTTTCTCCCCACACATCCCTCCCCCAACTTTTAGAACAACCTCTATTTTAGTGTTGGTTTACTAATGATTCCTGCTCATAAAGAAAGGATTCCTGGACTTCCTCCAAGATGGCCGCCCAGATGACACCGTGACAGGGAGGTTCCCTGAATATACCATCAAAATGCTGGAATATAAACTAATATAATAACAGACAGAAGGAAAAAAGAGGGAGATGGGTCCTCTGGACCCAAGAAGAATCTAAAACGAGAACTGTAGCCCACGGAAAGAGTAAAAGAATGAAATAAACAAAGGCGGAGACCAGAAGCACCTCTGTCTGGAGCGGAATCTAATTATCGCTGCGACCCGAGCCGAGCCGAGCCGAGAAGGTACGATCCAGGTGCTCTTGATACGCGTGGAGTTGCCGGGAGAATTGCGCGGTGTGGCGCGACAATAGAGCCAATGATCGACCGTGGAGCGAGGTGGTCACGAGCGGGCGAGTGAGTGAACCTGGCGACCCCCAGCCCCCCACCCCCGAGGGAGAGCAAGGGACAGCCATTTTGAGACCAGAACTGCACCTAATTAGGCACGGTTCCTGGAAGGCTGTGGCGGAAAGGCGTGGGTGCCCTGGGGGTGATAGAGGAGGGTTGGGCAGACCGCCCTGTACCGGTTAACCAGACAGCGGCCCTATCCTCTCGCGCACCGCAGTAGACATTCGCGGAGCAGGAACAGGCTTGGGAGAGGCAGTGGACCAACACGGCCTCACTGGCGAGCCCAGGAAAATGCCAAGACGGAAAGGCAGAGGGCGCTCTCTGGACTCCGATACAAGCAGAACCGATCCCGGGGACGCTAATGCTGACATGGTCGGGAGTCCAAAAATTAAACTCTCAGAGGAGTTGACAACAGAAGTGGGGAGACAACTCCACGAAGCTATGAAAGAAATTAAAGCAGCACTGTTAACCCAACTGAGAATTGAAATGAAACTCATAAT
>RJWM01013635.1:0-52782 GCA_004363535.1 Dasyprocta punctata
CTACCTCATGGAATTCAAATGAGAACTCAGTGAGATATTACATGTAAGCCATTAGAACAATAACTGCAACAGAGCAAGAACTTAGTATGTGTTAGACATTCTTTTAAGTAATTTATATATATTAACTCAATCCTAACAACATACTAACACCCTTTTATGTGCATCAACTAGTAACAACATATTGATTAATCCTAACAGCGTGATTGATTTTGAATCCTCATGTTACATAGCATGAAATGGAGGCCCAGAGAGAAGTGGTCACACAGTCCACAGGAGGCAGAGATGGAATTTGCACTCTGGTATTCAGGCACCTACATCTAGCTCTTAATTCTTCATTTACTATACTGTCTTCATTAGAGCTCAACAAGTGTTTTTCATTGTTTTTAATATTATTTGAGCATCTTCTTTCAATGCTGCTCCTGCACTAAGAGGCTTAAAAAAGTTTTAAGCACATTCTATAATATTCAGTGAGTGCTTTAAGTAAACACATTTTCTATCTTCTACACTTATGTATTTCTAATGTACTTGGTTACAGATGGGGCTTTGTAGGGGTCTGTGCCTAGATCCCCAATCTCTTAGACAAATGCATGGTGAAGGCCCAAACAAATGAGACAAGTGGTAGGATCTTTAGGGTTCCAGGAGGACCAAAATCCTCTGTAGAGTTCGTAACTCTGGTGGTTGAGACGGACTGCCTCTAGGCAGCCGTATTTATTCAAAACAAGGAAGGGGTTGAAGTGGAAAATACAGGAAACCTGAGCAGGATCATGGGAGGGGTTCAAGGACTTCTTCAAGCAACAGACGATGCTAATTAAGGAGAACTATCCTAGGATGAAGTCTCCGGGTGTCCTCAGCTGTGGCCCATCCTGCCCCCTGAGAGGCGTCTCCTCGCTCTCAGCTCAGCCATGCCCGGGCCGTGCCACAGTCCTGCATGTGTATTCAGCTTAAACGGCTCCAATAGGGCTTGGTATTTTTCAATGTAAAAAACATACAATATGACAAGAAAAATTACATATTTTGGCTTAGAGATTATTTTTTCTATACATTAAGAATTTTGTTTTCAGAGCTTTTTGATAGGCCTTCACCTGGGCACATGGGGTGATGTCAGGGAGTGAATTGCCTATAACTTGGCCGCTGTGGACCCAGAGGGAAGCACTGGCAGAACTTGTGGTATATCCCCACTCAATCTAGGGGCAAAGTGCTGAAGTGAAAATAATTTCGTGAGAGGGCAAATCCAACTGAGAATTGCAAAGTGCAGTAACCAAACTTGAAACATGGATCAATGATTCTCCTTGGATTCCAGGTATAATTATGAAGTCATATGATTGGTTTTTAATATGAACATTTTACCTGCGCATTCAAATATGCACTATCATTTCATGCCATTATTTTGGAGGTGAATCTTCACTAATGATGCTACCGAGACTCAGAAACATTTTGAAACTATATTCAGTGCTAATTTGAAAAATCTAACACCACCATTCTCTTTTGTAGTCATAAATTGTATCACTCAATTTTATTACGAGCCACACAACTACCACACTCTTATCATCCAAAGAATCACCAAGTATCTTTGGCTATATCAAAATATGAAGACATTTTCAAAGAGGGTAGATTTGCTGTCAGTAAAAATAATCAAAATAATATTATTGGAGGTTTAGTGTTCTGATAAAGAATACCCTTATCATACCTCACTGAATTTGGAACCAACTTAGAGGTGGCTGTAAGTGTTGGATAGTTACGAAGGAATGTATCACAATTCCAGTGTTGATACTGATTGAAATCTGTGGAAATGTAAGCTTGCTAATTATCCTACTCTGGAATGAGACAATATTCAATCAGTGACACCTAGCAAACAGGAAAGTCATTCCTTCTTTCTGTGAGATCTTGCATGGAGTAAGCAATTAGAAATTTTGATCCAGCTAATCCTGCCACATGGAAACAGAAGACCAAAGGAAAGGAGGTGCTTGAAAGTAATACCTTCAATGACTCAGAATGCAGAGAGACAGCAATAACTGTAATTTTAGAATGAATCACTGGTATTTTTAAAGTGGCTACCCTAAAAACCTGGTTGAATACAGGCTAATATTTTCATAAAGCAATAGCTGCTATGGCTTTGTAGTATCTGTTCATAAAATCTTATGTATTGTAGATATGTACCAGAAGTGTGAAAGAAGGTCATGTAAAAAGATTGAAAGTCAGGTGAGATACAGTTGCACATGGTCTAAAATGACACTCCAACAACGAGCATTTCTGAGAGACCTGGAAAGGGGTCTCATGTGTACTTCCTGAGACACACGCTAGGCTAATCACTTGGACTCTAGAATATGCCAGAGATACACAGGAAGGACTTGTAGTCTGGTAAAACAATTCTGTCAGGCTTCCCAAATTAACTCTATAGTCAAGGTCTTTCCACATTATGTAATTATTTATAAATATCCCAAATGCAGTTATGAAACTAAAGATGTAAGGAGAAGGAGCACACATTAGAAATTCTGCGCTAATGTACCATTTTTTTGGTTAAAGATTTTTGATGCATCCCAAATGGATAAAAACATTTGATAATTTCAGTAAATATTCATGTCTAAAAAACTGTAGTAACTATAAAATTTATTTTTGATGAGTTTTTAAAATAAAATGATTAAGCACATAGAATAAATGTGTTAAATTTGTTGCTGGCAGTTTATTCAAGGCATTACCTGGTGTTGATAAATATAATATTTCTGGTATTTGGGGACTGACTGTGTAATTTTAGTGTCATTGATTTACTGATCAACTCCTAATTATTGTTAGACTGCTTCTCCCACTACTGTTTCCCCCTGTAACTCCATCCTGTGGTCTTAATATAGCCCCACTTATATGATTTCTTTTCTACGAATTTATTCACATATGAGAATATTTTGTATTATGCCATTTAAGTGATATAAGCCTAATTCATGAAAGTGCTTACTGTAAGGAAATTATAATCTAGAAAGAGAGATAAGTGTGTATTACTTTAACCCTAAGCATACTATAATGATAAGTGTCACGGGAAAGGGACAGAAAATATGCTATAAGAGTTTTGGAATGTGAATGGTTATTGTTAGCTGGCCACATTTAGGAATGTTTCACAGGAGAAGCAATACTTGAATTGGGTTTTGAATGCACTGGAGTTGAACACGAGTAGGTAGGGGAAGGAAGGCAGAGAAAACGGAATGCACACATAAAATTTTAGGGTATTCTTTAGGGTTAGAAAATGATTGGTTTCCCAAGGGATAAAATGAGAAATTAGAAAGTAAAGGTAGGGGGTTTTAGAGGAGCTTAAGTACCTGATTCATTGAGGATAATTAAATAAGGGATGGGCTAGGCAGACCAGATCTTTAGTCCAGCAGAGTAGTCAGACATCGATAAGAAAGGTGCTTGATACATCAAAAGATGGAAGAAATGGGGTGTACTTGGATGCTGTTGGAAATTGTGTTCCTGGCTTTGACCCACAGCTCATTTTCTCTTCTTAGGGTTTGCTTTATGCAATACATGTTAACAGAGCCCTGTTTGACACAACCATTTCATTCATTCCCTTCAATATGATTTAGATATTTACTGATACAAAAGCACTCAGCCATTTGGTGTGTTGAAATGCACCTTCTGCATGTGCTGTGTATACACATTCCCATGCACGTGTGCACACATTAACTCTGTAACTTCCAACCCTAGAAATGTCTCCCAGAAAACCTACTGCCATTATTCTGCTAAAACATGACTTACACTGGAACTTGCCTCCTTCTTTTTGGGTTATCATAAATTACGAAGTTTATTGCTCATCATTTTTCTTTCTTGGTGCCCTTTTCTTCTTCAGTCTTTAGAACTCAATAACATGCACAGGCGACACACAATGCCAGCAATAGGTCAAAAGGCATCATCATGAAAAACAAGATACGAGACTCTGCCGTTCAGTGCAGGGTGAAGTACACATGTTCCAGTAGTACTTCTTATTTTAATGATGGGAAGTGTGAAATTGTTTTTGAATTTCTTACTTCCACTCAATAGATTCAATCATAATCAGAATGTCTAATTCTTGTTCTTTTGATACAAATAGCCCTGACTATTTATCTTCATATCCCGAGGATCTAGAGCAGGGTTTTACTGCACAGATTTACCAAATATTGGTTGACTAAATGAGTGAATATATGAATTGTTGTCTGTTTGAAAATATTTCACATCATTATAAAAATAGCGTCTTGTTGGGCTGTCAGTGCTTCAAACTTGGCCATACAATCTTGCCGATTATTTCCATTACTCTGTCTACTTCCTTATTATCTTAAACCATTTATTCACTCCTTTCTTTTGCCTTTCTGTCTTCCTCGATTTTCCACTTCCCTTTTAAAGAGCAAGATGAATATTAATTATGTTTTAATATACAAAAATAGCACTCTCATTGCCTTTGATTTTTCTTTGACTTGTCCTTAGTCTTCCCTGTGTCTCTTTTGATTTCTTGTTATTTTATGTGAAGCTAAATCAATGAGCCTCTTTTCTCATTTTATCTTCTCACTTTTTCCTTTGGCAACTGTCTTTTATTTCACTTTCTATTAACTGTGGTTTTTTTTCTCATTGTCTTCAAATTGCTTATGGTCATATCCCTCACTTTATACAGATAGCATCTAAATGCAAATATTCCCCAGAATATTCGCAAAGTGGCAGAGGAAAATAATGTTTTAAAATAAACACTGTATATTCAATTGGTTTCCAAATCAGCATCAGCTAAACAAATGCCAAATAGCAGTCTTTAGAGACACAAGATTAGTATGTTTGGAAATGAAAAGTTATCTTTCTTTCTTTCTCTGATTTCCTCTTCTTTTTTTTTCTCTTAAAAATATCATAAAGGATTGTTGCAAATCATAAAAAAGACTGCTAGATGAAGCTTTTGGCTTCTTATAAGGTGTGCAAGTATGACTTTAGATAAAGAGATAACTGAATGGAAACTGGGAGAGAGAAACATCAATTCGCCATGCACACTAGTCATTTAGACCAAAGAAATGAAGATTGCATATGCCACCAGTCCTTTTGTGATGTATATGCTTTATGAATTCATTCCGCAAAGATTCAGAACCATGCAGATTTTCAATACACTTCATCAAGGTGTACCTCTGTTTAGTTTATGATGAAGTCATTAATGAGCAAAGGAACACTGACTGGACTTCCTGCCTGGGAAAAGGACATGGTTGGAAGCCATCAACCAAATCTAAAATGTCGTTTTTGTACTAGCAATGTGACTTTAGGCAAGATGTAACCTCTCTGAGTCTGATTTTTCTCATCTGGAAAATGGGACAATTTCTTGTCATCTCAATCAGTTGTAGGACAGTGAAATGAAACAGGCTCTATAAAGAACTTACGAGAATACTCTCCACACTGTGGGAGCTGGAACTGGTAACAGTTGTATGACTGCAAGTCTCAGTAATAAGAAACAAACAACTCTAATTGAATGCTTTTGTGGAATCTGCAGGGATTTTTCTTGCTTTCATGTCTTTCCAGATGCCACTCTGTTTTTCTAAAATAGTGTCTCCTCAGTTTGTCCTTTATGATAGTGAACTTTCATTCATCCTTTGACATCTATCTATGCAGTTACCATGTATTCAGGTAGTTTGCTTTGATCTTCCTGGTGAGAAGCGGTCATTCCAGTCACTGAACAATTCACTTCATCATTACCCAGTGTCTTGTTGATTTCAGGCACTATTCTAGGAGCTGTAGAAATGGTCATGAGCAAAACTGTAAAACAAAATGATTCTGAACCAAATCCCTGTCCCCATGGAATTTACATTCCAAAAAGGGGCATAGACAGTAATCACAATAAGCAAAAAGCATAGGATAAAAGACAATCCTCAGTGCTATGGAAAAAATCAAGCAGGAAAGAAGTTTCAAGATGCCAACCTTTGAGGCTGGGGATAGTTTCAATTTAAACAGTCTAATCTGCAAAGATATTTGAGCAAAGATGTGTAAAAGGAGAAAGAACAAACATCTTAGATTGCCAGGTATAAGGATAGGAATGCGCAAAGGCTCTGGACACCATTTTTCTTTATACTCCTTCTGTACTACATTGATTTCATTGATGCATCTATTAAAATATTTCAAACTATTAATTTTAAGTGTTTAGATTAATTATACTTATATTATGTAACGGGTATTTTTAAACTCTATCTAAATGTCTGAGACTATGAAGGCAGTGATTGTCTTATTCTTCTGAGTATTCTCATTATGCAGTGTGAAGGGTAGTCATTCACTGATAAGTATGGTCTCACATGTGTAAACATCCTATTGTCTCCCTAGTGTAAAAAACTGAAAAAGTAAATAAGATCTAAAATATGCAATAGATATTGTGAAAGGTAAAGGGAAAGAAACTGCTCAAAAGGAAAGAACAACTGGGATAGAGGAAAGAAGGAAAGAAAGAAGGGAAAAGACTATACACACACACACACATACACACACACACAAGATAGATAACTATACTACTAATCTCTGTTAGTTCATCAAAAAGAACAGTTTGTGCTTTCACTGTTCAATTGTTCGATCATTTTTTCATGCCTAAGTCTTGTAATCCAAACAACTCCTTTGAAGATAACAATATGCATTGTATTAGCCAGTGTTAATTTGTTATTTTGTTTTGAAATTCTGTACAATTTTATTTATTATTTTTTAGTTTTTAAAATAAAAATACTCAGTTGAATTTAATAATGATATCAATCTTCCTGGGCAAGAGTGTATAGCAAACATGTCAGTTGCTAAAGCAGTTGGTCAGGTTAGGAAGTATTAGCATGGGGTGGTATTCTGTTGTTAGTTACTGAGCAGGGAACACATTCCTTTGGTGTCTATTGTGTTTCCTTTTGCTTCTTCAAAAATTCCTCTCTCATCAAAAGAGATCTATTTGAGATACTATGGCAACCATAGATATTGTATAGAAGAATGACTAATTGCAGCAGTTCTCAGTCATTGTGGAATTTGCAAATTTGGATTTAAATTGCAACCATAGCATGTTAAGATTGCGAGGGACCTAGCAGCATCTAGTCTGGGTGTCGTGAACTTCTATGCATACAGAGCCAGGTTGGTGACGTGTAGTAGTGAAGTTACAGCTAGTGTAGAATAACACCTTGTCTAAACATGGCAGCTCAGGCTCAGCCCTTTTGTATCATACTGAGACAAAGACTGAGTCTTTTCAAGGTGTTCTAAGACAATGTGAAATCTGTATCGTTAGGTAAAATCTGATTTCTCAGTGTTGAGGGCATATGCAATTTTTTAAGAACAAAAATCTGCCCAAACGAAATGGCAAACGAAACATATCTCAACAGTCTCCATTTTGAAGTCTCCTATGTGGTTAAATTATACTACTTCATTGGAAGGGAAAATCTTGAATAGAAAAGTCCAATGCCTTGTTCAATCACAGCGAGGCAGGGCAGTGTCAGGACTAGAACTTCCAAGAAGAGCAGGCCATTGTGGAAATCATTTCATTTTCAAATACTGATAATGTCTACTGACTCGAAAATAAACTCAGAGCTTTGATAGTTACATGAATTCATAAACATCACATATCTTTTTGCTTTCAATTTGTTTGAAGGGTGAGTGTGGAAACAGCTTCCGTTACACCCCAGATCAAAACATCAGGATTTGAAACATTTGTGTGCTCATTAGAGTTAGTGTCAAATGTGTCTCCCTGGTTCACCCTTACTTGCCATTGCATGGAAAGTGTCTTGTCAACTATTTATAGAAGACTCCAGGGGTTTCCTCTTGAGAGATCCTGAACATGTAATTTTCACCACTGCATGGCAACAGCTACATTTCCTTCACTTCTGCCTCTGCACCGAAGAACTCTGTAATAGTCACTGGTATTAATGCTGCTGTGGAATTTACTTACCAGTTGCCTGATTCTTAAATTGCCTTCTTTAATTTTGCCTCAGGCCAATGACTTGCTACACTAACAGTACACTGCAGAAGGAGAGAAACGAGGCTCTACTCAGGCATTCTGTGTCATGTCATTTTTGTTAAGTGATCGCAAGGAAATCTTCCTTGTCCTCCCAAAGTTCAGAATGCTCTGTGTGGGTACAAATGTACCTGTGTGTAACAGAGTGGGTATAAGAGTGAATATTCTTTAGCTTTATAGTCTAATTCAGTCTCAAAAGATAATTTAATGCCACCAGAAAATGTTAATGACCTCACATCAAATTTTTCAATAGTCTCAATTTTCATAACTAGAAAAATATATCCATTGATTGTTTATATAACTTGATAATTTAATTAATGAATAGATATAGTGGTCAGATTTTAAGAGTTAGGTATAATTTACATTAAAATTTGCCTTCTTAAAGTGGGAAGTTGAATGAGATTTGACAAATACATACAGTTATAAACCATCATAATCAAGATAGTGGGCAATTTCATCCCTCAAAAAGTTGCCTGGTATACTTTGCAGTCTAGACTCTTCCCTGACTTCAGGCCTTGGCAACCAATGATAAGCTTCATGTTCTTAGAGTGTCTTCCTTAGAATATCAGATAAATGAACTGCTGTAGTATCAGTCTTCTGTGGCTGATTCTTTTTCACACAGCACAATACCTTAGAGAGTCATGTATAATATGTCAGATATCAATAATCTACCCTATTTTTTATTATTGAGTGGTATAGGCATGTATTAATGTATGATAATTTGCTTATCAGTTTTCTAGTTAATAGCTGAGTTCTTTCCAAATTTTGCATATTATGAAAACAGTCATTTTGTACAACTGTATTTAAGTCTTCATGTGGGTAAATTCTGTCTTATCTCTTTGAGTAGGATTGCAGGTGCATGTGATAAAGGTATGTTTAAGTCATAAGAAATGGGCTAAATGTTTTCCAAAGTGATCAGTACATTCCTTCCATGTTACATTCCTACTAATAGTGAGAGTTAGAATGACTACCCCACCTTCACCCTCATTTGTTATTATCAGCCTTTTAGATTTCATGTATCTGTGATAGCTAGTATTTTGTGTCATTTCAACCCAACCATGATGCCCAGATATTTTGTCAGATATTTTGTGTGTTTCTGTGAAGATTTTTTTTTTTGAGTGAGATTCACAGTTAAATTGGTGCATTGTAAGTATATTGCATTCCACAATGTGGTTGAGCCACTAATCATGTGATAGCAAAAGAACAAAAGAAGCAAATGTTCCTGGAGTAAGAAAATTCTACTAGCAGATCACCTTTCAGTTTTATCTGCAACATTTCTTCTTTGTAGTTTGCCAGCAGACTGATTCTGGACTTGAACTACAACTTTTTCCTGAGTTTCCAGTTAGTCTCCTCTGTCAGATGCAGGATTCACTAAGCCTCTTCAGTTACATTTGACAGTTTTTTATGTCTGTCCCTCTGTGTCTCTTGGATCTATACTTCATAATTAATTGTATATTTATAGGCCTGTTTGTGCATTATGCATTCTATTTTAATGATTTATATTTCATCTTTATACTAAAGATACTGCAAATAGATAGTGAAACTTGAAGACAGATGGTATGAGCCTTCTTACATTGTACTTCATCAAAATTATTTTGATTGTGATAGATCCTTTGTATTTCCATATGAATTCTAGAACCAGCTTGTAATTTCTGTGAAAATGTGCTGTGATACTGTTTGGTATTTTGCTGCATCTGTAGATCAATTTAGGGGGAATTTACAGGTTACAATGTTCAGTCTTCCAATCCATGAACACTGTATTTCTAGCCAGTTATTTGAATGTTCAGTTTCTGTCAGCAATTATTTTTCCATGTTCTGTTAAGTTTACCTCTAAGCATTTCAGATTTTACTGATAATGTAAATGGTATTCTAAAAAAATTATTTCCAAATGATCACTTCTGAAGAAAAATGTCAATTACTTGTCAATATCCATTCTCTATTCTGCAACTTTGTTATATTCAAATAATTTCACAAAATTAAAATTTCTTAGGATTATTGTATATGTGATTTTTGTGCCTGCAAATGACAATAATTTATAAATGATTTTTAAATATTTGGTTAATTCTTTTGATTTTCTATCACTAAGTACAAATTGCATATAGTTTGTGTTATGCACAAAACATATGCACAATTTGATTAAGTTCCTTAGATTATGCAGTCTCTATGAATTTTAATGACAAATGTCAAATTTTGTCAAGTGACTTTTCTACACTTATTAAGATGAGCATTTAGTTTTCCTATTTTTGTCTGTTGACACAATGGATCACATTAATTAATTTTCAAATATAGAATCAATCTTGCATTCCAAGGTAAGTCTGACTTGTTCATGATGTAGTATCCTTTGTATGAATTCCTGAAGTCAATTTGTTAATTTCTTGGTAAAGATTATATTTATGTTCTTAAAATGTATTTTCTTAGACTATCTTTATCTGCTTTTGGTATCAAGGTAGTATTAACTTTACAGGATGAACTGGGAAGCATTCCATTTCATTTATTTTCATGGAGGATTTGTAAAATTTGGTAGTATTTCTTCCTTAAATAATTGATCAGCTTTATGAGTGAACACATGCTCAAATATCCTCCTGCTACTCCATTTTTGACCTTTTTGTTAGAAAACTTTTGTTATATATTTAATTTTAGATAGATAAAAGGCTATTGATATCATCTATTTCTTTTTGAATGAGCATTAGTCACTGGTATACTCTAAAGAATGCACAGATAACTTCTCTGTTGCTGAATAACCATCAGCCATTATAATACTTATTTTTTATCTATTTTTACTTTCTTTTATTTATTTCAGAATGATTCAATCATATTTTGTTGTGTTTAACTCTATTACAGCTTTTAATGTTATTGTAAGTAGTATTTTAAACTATTAGGATTGCTAGTGAGGCTCTTTTATTTGTGATCTTTATAGTTTTGTTTTCTATGTTTTTTTTTAAAAAATGTTATTAGTGTAACTAAAAGCTTATTAATTGTATTGAACTTTTTGCAAACAGGGTTTATTTTTATTGTTTTTCTATTTATCTTTTATTTCTTACCTTTATTACTTCTTTTCTTTCTTAGTCTTTGGGTTTAATCTATTCATCTTTTCCTAGTTGGTTCAGTTAGATAATTAGAAGATTAACTTAAAATTTTCTTTTTACTATAAAGTAAATATTTCATGCTGTGAATTTTTTCATTACAAAGATTTCTTCTGAGTTCAAATTATTTCATAGTATGATTCATGTCTTTCATATCATTTATGTCTTTTATCCAGTTGTTCTTTTTGGTACTGAGAGTAGTTTCAAAATCTCCAACTATTAGTTCTGACTTGCCTAACTTTCTATTTAGATATACCTGTTTTGCTAAGCAGTAAATGTCTATTATCCCAAATATTCTTTGTAATAAATATATTAATAACATTGCTACTGTAAATAATTGCTACTATTATTTCCAATTTGCAGATGAGGAAACATACATATGGGAAGGATATATTGTCTTCCAAAAGACACATAATCCAAGCGTGATCTGTCTGGGATCTATGTGAGATTGAACCCAAGCATTCTGATTCTAGATTTTATACTTGGTAAAATACTAAGTAAAATTAGAATGCTATATTACTATGTTCATTGTTTTAAAAAGAGCATCATAAAGCTAGTACACCAATAATGGATATCACTGTGTGGCACATTATAGATGATTTATGTCTTCTTTTTATGATTCTGTATTTAGTAAACTTTCTACAATGCATATAGACAAAACTATTATAAAATAGCAGATGTGTAATTAAATCATGATATTATTTGCTGTTATTTAATAGAATAATTAAAAACAGGCAAGACATTGAAAACATGTGCATTTTGTAAATTATTATGCTGTTTGTCTGCCCAATAATTTGTCATCATCTATCTAACCAGACCCTTAATTTCTTTTCAGAATGCATTTAAATTTGTTAAAATGTTGTGCTAAATAAAATTGCATATAATATTTCACCACATTTCTGACTATTTCCTTAGCATAAGTTCCTAGAAGTGTTTTACTGGTCCAACTGCATAAGCAGTTGTATTTATTTTTAGTTAGTTTTCTCTGCCCATTTAGACAAATAGGCAAAAGCTTTTATATAAAAGCTATGTTTCTGCCAAACAAAGTTCAGCATTATAATTAGTTTCAAAAGAAACACTTTACAGAGCCATAGCAGAAGGAAGAAACAGAATAATGTGCTCTTTCAAATGTAAGAATTCATATGGAATTTCTATAGTTTAAACTAAAGAACCTATACAAGCAAGTAAAAAAGGGAGGGAGTGTAGGGCAGGGGAGGGGGAGAAGAGGAGAGAGAGGGAGAAAGAGAGTGTGAGACCAAGAGAGGAGATTCTAAAATCTCATTATCTCTAAAATATTTAGCAGTCATAAAAAATGTTATAAAAAACACACTTCGGAAGTGCTTTTTTATATAACTACCTGAATTAAATTTTACAAACCGTGAGGTATACACTGACAGAAAGAGAAAATTATTGTCATAGTAGATTTAAAACAATGACTCTATACACATTAATGACTATCCTTATCTCCTTGACCCTGGAGAGCAGGTAGATGAAGCTGGTAAATGTCACAGAAGCAGAAGGACAGAACAATACTTAGCCTACAAAAACAAGACCAGGAGTTCCTATGTTCACAAAGTATTCAAGCATTAAAATTAGAGCCATATATTACATTGTCAATGGGCTAAACTAACATCCCTGGGATTTCTTCAGAGTTTTCTTTTAATCTACATAAATTCCTTTATGTAAAAGAGAGTCTTGTTTTTAATTTCATTTTTACTCTTTTTAGTAAATAGACGTAGGTTATCCTATTTATTAATGAATATTTGAAGGACTAACATAACTTCTGTTATCAAACACACTCAAATTTTGCTGTCCTTTCTTCTGCCCTCTTTGCCCACTCTTGACCCCTGACCCACTGGGCGTTTGCTTTTCTGACACACGTGGGAAAGCCGTGTCTCAGTATTCCTGAATCTGAAGCTACAAATGAGAAATTTTTAAGCTCTGCTGTGTTTTATTCATTTTAGGTTATTCTTATCACTAAAGATAATGAATCAAAGTGAATTTCTTTCATTTAGGGTTTTTTAGATGATATTATGAAAGATCGTCAGTGTCTAGTTATCCCTGCAGGCTCATTATTGGGACTAATTCAGTCAAATTTATCAGATAAATTGATGCTCCTCTTTAGAGTTTTGAGGTGTGCAGTCCAGTTTTTGAATCATTGGATATTTTTATAAGAAATATTTTTATCACAAATTTGGAGGTGTTAATTTTGATCATATTTTGGTTAGATAATACATACATACACATGAAGATACATATAAATGTATGAAAATATATGGAAGGATACACAAAAATACAAAAACTCAGAAATGATTATATACATATAAGGCATATATGTGTATATATTAATAGATATGTATATATACATATATTTATATCTGTATGTTTGTATCTGCCTACCCATCTATATCTTCCTATCACCTATTAATCAGCCAATCATCTATCACTTGTTGTCTATCTATGACAGCCAGCTCTAACTGAAACACATAGATATATGCATGCAAACACAGATATGTAAATACAATGGTTTCCTATTTTTCTTTTTTTTCAAACATGTATGGGTGTGTAGTGGAAAAGTTTCTCATAACAACTCTTCTCCAGGTCAACAGATATTCCCATACTGTTGCCCAATTTTCAGTTTTTCAGACAAGTCTGAAAAAAGTTTTCAGCTTTTCTTAAAGTTTTATTTTATGGGAAAAAAGTAAAATAAAATTTTGTAAAAACATAATGGGAGAATAACAATAGTTAATACATTGCATATTGTTATCCTTAAATAATTACTCAGAACACAACATATGGGCATAAAAATTCTCCAATCGATATTAGCACAGACCTTCCTTTTCAATGAACTAAGAGACCTTAGCGGTATAACTAACTTGCATTCTTTCCCCTTTTCCCTTCCTTTCTTTCCTCTTTTTTATATATGCAGTTTTCTTTAGGGGGTTGTCTGCATAGGAAATTGCTTTATAGTCATACAATAATTCTATAAAAATACAAAAGTTTTACCAGAATAAATGTGTTTATTCCTTTCTTTTCTAGAATGTTGATAAGCCTTTCCACCTTCCTTTACATTCCATGGATGCACAACAAATTACCAAGTTAGCACATTAAAGCAATACATAGTTATTAGCCCTCAGTTTCTACGAATCAGGCAGCTGGGCTCAGCTTGACTATTTCATGTATTAGGGTGGCACATAGCTACAGTCCAGGGTTGACCAGGCTATGGATATTTACCTCAGGAGGAATCTGCTTTCGAGCTTACTGAGGATGTTGACAGAATTCATTTTCTGCAGTTCTATGACTGAGTGCTTGGGTGTTTGCTGCTTGTTTTGAGGGGAGAGGGCAGGCTTTCCTCAGCTCAGCTCCTAGAAGATTCTGGATTCCATAGACACTTTGCAACATGGCAGCTTATTTCTTCAAGTTAGTACAGAGAATCTCTTTCCATCTGTTAAGGCAGAGTTTGCTTGGAAACAGTGTAATCATGGAATAACATTGCATCACCTTTGGTGTGTTCTTTTGGATAGAATTAACAGGTCCTGCAGGTACTCAGGGGAGGAGATTAGAGAGAGATATACTCCTTGGAGGTCATTTGAGAGCATATCTACCCCAAACTGACTCACATCCAGGTCAGAAAAAAAATACTCTTTAAATCTTGATTTTTGATTGCTTTACAAATATTTCAATTTATTCCTTTGCAGCAATGGGAATTCATAGTTTTCTTAGGCTGAAAGTCTACATTTCTTAGACATTTTAGATGCTAGTAAGAGAAATTAAATTGAAACTAGTTTAAGCAAGAGCAAGTTTAATGCAAAGTGTAATTTAAATAAGAGAGGCAAGGCAGCAGTGAAAAGGGCACTGGAAAAGACCACCAGATGGTAGAAACAAAGAGAAGTAAGAAAGGGTCCTTCCTGAAGTAGGCTTAATCTCTCAGTTCTGCATTGTTCTACAAGGGGCTCTTTCCTTTGCCAACTCTACTTCCCATGCTCTAGACATTAGAGGGCCAAATGGGTTAGTACACATAAAGACATTTAAACCATGTTGACTCATGCCAATTACATGTACATAGTAGGTTGCTGTCACTGTTATTTTATTGCTAGCTTTATTACTGTATTATGTATATAATGCTGTGGAAGGAGGAGAGAGACTTCATTGCTAAATAAGGTTGGAGGATACTAAAAAGGCAGACTCATAGACCCTCCCCTCATTTTATTGCTTTCTCTTTGTGGTGATCATTCTCTATGGTTTTCTAATCTACTAATCATATTTTTTTATTTTTTCAAAGTAGAATTTAACTCTGCAACAAATTCCATCTTTCTCCTGAAAACTTTCTTTTCTTCTAGTTTCTATTTCCTGCTTCTCATCCCATTGGTCTTTTCCTCACAGAGCATTATTTTATCTGCTTCTGCATTTTAGTTATACCAAGATGACACTGTTTGCATTCTCCCAAGAATATGAAACAATTTCCTAAACATTTTTCTGGTGGTGATGTTTAAGCATAATTGTGTAAACTTGATTGGATTCAGAAAGTCTTGAGAGGACTAGTGAAATTCCTTTCTTGGAGTGCTGGGTGGGTCATGGAGCCCTGAATTTGGCTGATATATCTGGCCCCTGGCCTATTTCTCCATGATGCTGTTTCTCTGCCCTGCTTCCGGGCTGCCGTGAACTAAGACTCTTGGCTTCATCATACCCTTACACCAGGACATCCCTGCCTTGCAACCGGTTGTCTAGGGAGAGACTGTCTTGAGAATGTGAGCCAAATTAAACCTCTCCTCTACAAATTGTGAGTGTTCAGCATCTTGTCTCAGCCACGGGAAATCTAATACAGAAAACTGGTACTGGAGAAGGAGGCTCATTGCTGGGACTGTCTTTGACCATGTAGTTTAGAAGCCTTTGAAACTGGTGTGTGGGATGTGTTTGGAAAGGTGTGCCAATATGAGCTACAGAAAGCAGAGTCTGAAGATGGCTATAGCTTAGAAGAACTGATGCTGGCAAGAATGCAAACAGTAAAGGTCAGATTTAGGAGATTTCAGTTGGAAACAAGGACCCCACTGGCAGCTGGACTAGAGGCCACGTGTTATGCTGAAGCAGGAATTGTGTCTACCTTCTGCCCAACCTAAGTGTGAAGAAATCAGGTGAATGATTTCCTTTCTGGTGTTGGTTAAGTCACTGTTATGGAATAGAAGTGGAAAGCAAAATGATGTATGTTGTTCACAATTTCAAACAGATTTTCATTTTGGCTTTACTTTGGATTGAGATAGGATCATCTCCAGTCACTCCTTCCTGAACAGGAAACACACAAAAGGCAAGAAAGCTGTACCCACCCGTATACTCTGTGTCCCGCCTTTTCTCATCTTTGCCTCTTTCATGGTTCTGTATTTGTAGGGATTGTGGGGCACAGGGTACTATGCCCTTCTTTCCATATTCCCTTTCTACTGTTCTGAGACTCTCCATCTTGGACTAGAATATGAACAAGAAATAGTCATGATTTCTGTAGAAATATGTGGTGCCCAAAGCACCCACACAGGAGACAGACTTATACATTAGTTTCTCTATAAATGCAATTCTTTGATAAATATCTGCAATTATTTTGATCAGAAAAAAACCACATCTTTGTATCTGTCTTTCGGATACACACACTCTAGTGTTTCTCAAAAAGTAATCTGAAAAAAAAGTAATCTGTAAGCCCAATACATCAAAATGATTTGAAAGACAGGTTTCTGGACCTCATTCCAGAACCATAATTTTATAATATTGGAAAATAAGGCACTTATCATTAATTCTAAAGCTCATGAGTTACTAATCTATTGTTTGGTATACACTATTATTTCTTAACCAAGGTATGTTCAAAGAAAGGGAAAAAATCTAGTATAATAATTTCTCAGTAATCATTACTGTGATTAAGTTAATTCATTTAAGTATTTTAGTTAGGTATTGACAGAAATCCTCACTATGGCCCTGTCCTATTTTAAAAAAATAAACAAACAAAAAAACCACAACTCTTTGGGAACTGGATTCTCTGTTGGTATAATTTGCTGCAGAATATTCCTAGATGGCTTTAAAACTGGTATATGGGAAGTATTTTCTGAGTTACTGATTGTCTGAAAATATTTCCCTTCTACGTTTTATAGATAATTTGGTTGGGTACAGTAATTTAGAATGGAAATAATTTTTCCGTAGAATAGTGATGGGACTCTATTGCCTTGTAGTATCCTCTATTGCTAGAAAATATCAGTCTGATTTTGTTTATTTTTAGGTGATCAGGTTTTTCACTCTAGAAGTTTTTAGAATCTTTTATATTTAGGGTCTTAAAATTTTATGATGATATCTTTAGTGTGGTTTTCTTTTTATTCATTGTTCTAGCACTCATTGGGCCCTTCAAATTTAATGTCACACATCCTTTTGTGCTTCTGCTATTTTTCTAGTGATTTATTCTTTTTCTCTTATTGAAAATGGTGTTACTTTGGACACTGGAACATCTATATTTGAAATATATGTCACACTTTTCTCATGAATCCTCTCTCAGCCTTACTTTCTCTCATCTTTTTGTTTGTTTTTGTTTGCTTGTTTGTTTCTACATCCTGAGGGATTTCTAAATTTTATTGGGAGTTCTTTGTATAGAGTTTTTAATTTCAGCAATTGTACTTTAACCTATAGGAACTCTTTCTCATTGCATGACTATTATTTGTTTATATAAACTTGTTTTTATTTATTAATATAATATCTTAATAGTTTTTCCATGTTTGATAATTTTTAAAGGCTTCTTAAATTCTTATTTTCCCCAGGATTTACTTTTTTTCTTGAATGTTTATGGTGGATTTTCTCCTTACGATGCTACTTCTGATGGTATTCATTTGTATTAAAGACAAAAACCATTCATTTAATGTATATTCATTTTGTTTATTTTATAATTAGTATCCTCACTGACTTCTTGTTAGTAATATTTTTTCCCAAGATTCTAGAAATAAGTTGACTTTGGTATTAAATTTTGGAAATGCTGGAAGATTGCTTTATCTCTCTGTCCAGAAATTTTTACAGCAGTCATGGAATACCTACTACTCACCAAAGTTACTAGCCATGACCAATAAAAGCTGGAACTGAGTCTTGTGTTTCTCAAATGAAGTTTACACAGTTGGGTCTTAAATTCATAAACTCTGTGGTGGCATTGCTGTGCATCAATTCCTCATCCCAACTTGTGATAAATGGTTCTGCACTGGTAATTTCCTGGTACACCATGTTACCCTTAAAGGAAAACAATTTCTGCCTGAAAAAAATGTGAGAAGTTAATACTTCCAAATCGTTATTTCTACATCTTGGGGGTATATTAAGACACAGGCTTAAAGCAAGCCGTTTTAATCATCTAAAAAGCAAGGTGTCCTGGGGTAATTTATTAAGTGTTTCTCCCTTCTTTTGTCTGTGTTTGTTCACTGGAATCTTTAAGCAGAAGAGTAACTATCTGAGACAGGCACTTTTAGATGAAAATATCACGGTGTGTGTCTGCCTAATAAAGTTGTTGTTGAAGCCATTCCTGTTAACATCTGACCTCAGGGTCTGTGTAAAACTCTCATTCATTAAACAGTTGATTCCATTAGCAGCAGGCTGTGTCTGGGATCCTGGGAACTCTGCACCTGGCCGGCTTTATTCTTGACAAATCATCTGATTTTATTAATAGACACTTGGAAAATTGCATTGAGGACAGGGGGCCAAGGCACAAAGTTTAGAGCCCACTCCCACAAATGAGTGGCAAGAAATGACTTGCCTAGAAGCGTTACCTGTGCAGCCAGTCCACAGAAACAGGCATTTTGAAGGAAGTGACTCAATAGGTTTTTTTTTTTTTTTTTTTTTTTTGGGCCAAGTTAACTCTGCTACTTCTTTCTCTGAGGAGTATTTTATTTTATTTAAGAGAAAAAAAGATATATATAAGAAAGACAAAAAGCAAAAGAGAAAAACAAACGACAACAGCGAATCCACAACAGTAACATTATAGGTTTACAAACCAAGAGGATAGGAACTTGACAATGGTTGCAATATTGCATAACCTTATCTTCAACACGGTTGTTTACATTAACAGATATAGACATGCAAAATTGATCTAATCATATGGGTATTAACCGATCTTTCTCAATAACTAATATATTCAGCAGTATAGCCATTTTAGTTATCTTACATACACATATATACAGATTTATGTCTTGTCTCCTTAGTATAAGAAACTGAAAAAGTATATATTATCCAAAATCTACAATAAATACTGTGTAAGGGTAAAAAACTGCTGAAAGAGCAAAAGTAATTGGGAAAGGGAAAAGGAGGAAAGAAGGTCTGAGGGGTATTTTAAATGAGGCAAGTTCCTCCGGTTTGAATTTCGGAGGGGCCAGGACAGCTCCCTGCTTGCCAGCAAAAGCCTGCAGCAGCCCCTTCACCAGGGTCTCATGTCATCTCCCATCTGACTGTCTCCCAGCTGGCAAGAAGCTCCTGGAATCGTGCCTGGCAGTTGGGGAATAGCGGCACTTATGACCCCATGGCAAGTCTTCTTTCTGGCTGCCACGTTACATCAAAAACCGTGTGAGATTATCCCTCCAGGAGGCCGCTCTCCTTTTGCAGTCGTTAGCAGGTGCTGCAGAACAGATTCACACTCTCTGGAGAGATGGGAAGCTCCTGGTTACAGCTGGGGGCATCTGATCCCTGTTAACAGTGGCGATGCCACACCCACAGCCGCTTTGTGCAGCTTCTGGGGTTTCTTCCAGAGCTCTGGAGCAGAGGAGGCAAAGTTGGTAACAGGTGCTTTTCTTTTGGGGTAGAAGAAGCAGAGGCTTCCTAATTAGTACAGGAAAAGGAAGAGCCTTTGTCAATTATTTTTCCAGAGAAGATAGAAAGCTTCAGGGACCTCCCTGAAGTTGAGTAGAAAACTTATTTTGAACAACAAAAACAAAAAATTGCACATAGTCTTAGAAATGAAGGCATGTGCATCTCCATTTCTTCAGATTCAGAAAGTAATGAGCTTGCGGCATCTGCGGCTTTCACAGCAGCTTAGGTCTTAGGTGCACAAGTCCTGAAGGATCCTGCGTGGAGCGCTGCCTTTGCCTAGACCTGATCATCGATGACTGGAGGGAGGACTGACTAACTGAAAAATTATAATGTTTAAATACTATCAAGAAATAATAGCACTTGCATAGATTATGCAGCCTTATTGCTTTCAAGTGCAAGCAATTACTCAAAGTAGACCAACTGAAGTATTGTGAGGCAGAGCTCCTCGGGAAACCTGTTTTAATGTACAACTTTAAAATGATTTATTCTCCACGTGGCAATTAGCAAATATAAATGGTGTGATAATTGCTTGCATGCCATGGCCTCTTGGAAAGAGTTTGGGGTAGAGGAAATTATACTTTGCTTTGACTGGGTGGGCCCAGATTTAAAATCCTTTCATCCCATCTGTGCGGTCAGTTTTCTATTTCTGTGCCCTGTAGGCATTATGCCAACATTTTAGAAAAGGTACATTATGAGGGTATGTAGCACCACATTTATTTTTGAGTAGCATTTCTACTGTCGAAATATTAATTTTAATTTTATTGGTTTTACTATATGAAGCAATGTGTTATTAACAGGAAAATATACTACCAATACAGTAAAATATTAAATTTTTAATAGGTAATGAGTGTGTAGAATAAAAATCAACATTTTCAACACCAACCATTTACCTGCTCACCAGATCTAATAAGTAAAAGAAGAAATAAATTCCTATGGGAACTACAGTGAAAATACAAACAATACTCTACTGTAGAAATAATCTTTGCTTCAATTATCACACCTAAGGCAGTCTTCACACATGACAACAGCATGTTCCATACACAAGTCTCCTCACACCGACAGTGCGTGTGCTTAGCTTTCCTTTCTTGTTTGACAGGCCATCTTGTCATCTCTCATCTTTCTCTTTTGTCAGGAGCTTCCTATTATATGATTCAGTGTCCACTCAGTAGGTAAATGAAGTATCAACATAAAATATCCACTATATCGAGTATCTAGAATAAGCAACATTTTCTATATCAAGTGTCTGTTTGCTTACTAAGTCTTTAAAATAAAAGAAGAAATATTGAACTACAATGAAAATACAAACAAAACTCTACCACAAAAAGAATGTTTCCTTCAATTGTCACACCTAAGGCAGTCTTCATACCTGAGAACAGCGTGTTCCACCGACAAGGATGGCTCATACTGATAGCACTTGTATTTTATTTCCCTGTCTTCTTTCATAGGACTTATTTGACATCTTGCTCATCTTCCTATTTTCTTAGGAGGTTCTTGTGATGTTTCACCTGTCTATTTACCAATCTGCTCCAGGATTCTTTTGAGGAATTCTTTGGGCAGAGACATACCGTTCTTCAGTATGTTGATCATTTATAAATTCCAATCACAATTCTCCACGATATTTTGTGCTTGTCATTTTCTTTGTATATTATGAAACTATTTATGCCTGATGTGTTTAGGATCAGGCAAAACACAGCCATTGACCAACACTTTGTGTTTGAAGTGACATCATAGTTACTGCATAACTTGTCAACAACATCTGCTCTGTTTTTCATTTTGTCGTGAAATGCGATGATTTCTAGCTTCATTTGTTTCGAAGATTCACTGTCTATCTTTTGTTTGCTTGTTTGTAATGAGAAAGGATCTCACTATGTAGTCTAGGGTGTCCTTGGACTCACTACGTAGCATAAGCTCATCTTGAATTTACAGGATCATCCTGCCTCAGCCTCCTGAGTTCTGGGTTTGCCACCATATCTGGCCTTACTAACAATCTTATCATCATGGTGTAATGTTGACACTATCAATACTACTTTGTTTTTGTTCACTAGAGAGGAGGCCAATGTTATATCTTCCTGAAATTCAAAAATTATACTATTCATTTCTGTATTGTGAATTTACAATATTTTTTCAGGAGTCTCAACTTTGTTCTTTTTATGTAAAGAGAAGAAGAAGAAACAAATAAAATAGAGTTTCAAACCAGATTACTAGGAGAGTAACAATAATTGTATACTGTTATCTTCATAATAGTTACTCAGTGTATGAGATATAGGCATAAAATAATGTCCAGACAATATTAGCATAGATCTTTCTTTTCAATGAGCCAAGACAAACTAACTGTAAACTTTTAACTAGAGAGAGAGAGAGAAAGAGAGAGAGAGTGTGTGTGTATGTTTATATATATATATATATATATATATATATATATATATATCCCTTTTCTCTTTCTTGTGCTCTCATTTCCCCATTAGTTTCTCTTTTCTTTTGAACAGTTTCTTCCCAATTCACTGTATCTATCGTACCTTTGGATCTTATTTGTTCTTAGAAATAGTTTTTGTGATGGTCAACTGGTGTTCTTTTAGCAAATGTAACATCAGTGGGTAACTAGTGAACCAACTGTTGAATGTGACATTTGGGTTACTTTTTGAAATAAGTGCAGCAATTCTGTTAACAAATTTGGTTTATTGCTGCATGAAGAAAGACCTGGTGGTGGCTGACTTCCAGGATAAATTTCTAAATTCAAGGTAAAAAATGTCTTCACATCTACCAAGAAATATATTTTTATACCATATATTATACCATATTTGGGAGGATTTACTTGGCACATATTGCTGAAAGCTTTAAGAACCACAGAATGATGCAAGTTGTTTGTCAGTCGTTGTGCACTTGGATGGTGTATAAATTGCTTGACAGTGTGAAACAAAGCTTTCAACAAATGAGCAAACAGCAGACCAACTGTCAGACATTTTTTTTTTCGTGGTAGGTCTTTTCGTGATCAAAACATAGGCAATTTTAAAGCAAACCAAATCTCTCAAGTGTCATTATTTTTCTAACAATCTCAAGGCCACATGTGTCACTTCTCCATAAATCTTTTAGATTCTGAAATTAGAATGATAAAATCCTGTTATTAAAACTTTTAGTTCAGATAACGAGGTGTCATGATAAATATATTTTTGAATATTTCTGTTGATACATGTAGAATGCTTCCTTGTTTTTCATTATTAGTGTATTTCAAAACATCTTGTAGCATATCTTCTGTTACAATTTCCAACACAGAATCAAAGTGTTGGCATTCTTTCCAATAGGTTTTACCCCTGGCAGAAACCTGTAACATTTTCTGATCTACTTCTAACATTGGATCTTTGAGATACACATGACCATTTTGTAGCCTTTTAACTAATCAAATATTTATTTTCATTTCTGTTTTCTTCCTCATCTGAATCAAGTTCATCATCCTGTTCTTCTCTATCTGTCATATATTGCTAACTTCTTTGACTTATGTGATCCAAGTCATCATCTATAGCCAAGTCAGTGTCTCTTTCAGCCTCCTCCCAAAGTTGGAAAAGCAGATTTTCCTGCAACATTGTACTGAATAGGGCTCATTCTATAAGAAAGGTCAAAGGAAAACATTTAATAAGAAAATTATAAATTCACAGAAATGTAGCATGGTGCATAAAGTGAGTAAAACTCACCCATTTACACTTTGACACATGTGTACACACCTTGCCATTTGTTTTATCAAGTGGACAAATGCAAAGGTTGTTATCTGTATTCCCTCAGCACAGCTAATGAAATACACAGTCATCTACCATTATGCTAATGTACATATTTTCATTAGAAAAGAACGGTATGGGTGTCTGCAACTCAGTATGAGGAACCAAAGCAAATACTTGAGTTAATCAACTCATAAGGAATTTTATTGCTGTTCACAGTTTTGGAGGTACTTGTCCATGGCTTTGTTGCTTTGAGCTTGTGACAGTGCAGCACAGTGGCAGGGAATGGTGGGGCAAAGTCTCTCACTTCTTGGCCAGGAAGCAAGAGAAAGAGGAAGGTTCTGGAGTCCCACAGCTCCCACTGAGAGCATATCTCCAATAACCTCATGACCTCCCCCAACACCTTAATCACCTAGCACTGTGCTGTACTTCCTACTGGCTCCAGCATTTCCAAATATCACCACCATGGGAACCAGCCTTTAGCTTATGGGGCTCTGTGAGACATTCAACATATAGGTTATGATACCACCAAATTATAACCATGATTTTTTGAGCCACTTAGAATTATAGTTACTAATATCTCTGACAAAAATGCAACTCTATTATAGAATTCTTGATAGTAGTAAATGGAAAACACACACAAAACATTCTCAATGGTGGAAATTAAAAAAAAAAAAGTAAGTCAAATCCTCATTCTATTTAAAATAAAATCTAAACTCCCTGCTAGAATTTGCTGGACCTTGCATATTCTATCCAGAGAGCCTCAAACTCCATTCCATCTACCCCTTCTCAGTTCCCTGCTCTTCTTGGTTCAGGATGATCTCTCTGCATTCTTCTCACAGCACCGAGCATCATATTAGAGCTGTCTGTCCTCATTACCTGTCTCTGTGTAATGCGGTGTCCACCAGCACCATCCCACTCACCCACGCTTGTAGCAATGCTGCTGTTGTATAATTTTCTAATAACTAAGAATACATTAATAAACGATCCCTGTTAGATGCCTGCTTTCAGGGAATTGCCATTGTCATGGAGCAACCAGATCATAATCAAACAGCATGATTTCAGACAGTAAAACAATATGTAAAGAAAGCAGTTTGGGTTCTCAGTAGCATCAGTGAGGAGGTGGCTTTGTCCTGACACCTCAGCTCAAGCTGGAATCTTGTAACCAAAAAGGAGATAAGACCGCTTAAAAAGAAATGCGTCTTAACCTGCTGCATGTCACAGGAACAGGAGGTTTTGTGACTAAAATAAACCCGGATAAAAATGTACTTCTGCAAGACAAACTTGAGCTGTCACATCACTCTTTCTTACCAAGTTCCTTGACTTTAAGAGGACAATAAAAATTTCCCAGGAAACCATTGTGACTGCTGGGAGAAAGAAACTATAATAGGTCCAAATTTATGGGGTTTTACTATGTACCATTTCAAAAGGGAAACATTTTTTTTTAAGAGAAAAAAAAGACACATATAAGAAAGACAAAAAGCAAAAGAGACAAACGAACAACTAGAGTAAATGCACAACAGTAACATTATAGGTTTACAAAACAGGATGATAGAAACTTGACAATGGTTGCAATATTGCATCTCCTTATCTTCAAAATGGTTGTTTACATTAACAGATATAGACATGTAAAATTGCTCTAATCACATGAGCATTAACTGTTCTTTCTCAATCACTGATACATTCAGCGGTATGTTCGTTTTAGTCATCTTACATATACATATATACAGATTTATATCTTTTCCTTTTCCCTTCCCTCTTTCCCCCTTTTCAAAAGGGAAACTTTTGAAAACACTGAGTTGGATATGTGGCTGTTGTTTTTAGTTGCCATGGAGAAAGCATTTTTTTCCTTCATTTTTTGTTTTCTAGAATATCCATTCCTTTCCAGAACAACCTTTGTGTGATGGGCATGGTGGTATCCTTTACAGAGGGCATGGATGGGCTGTTCATGAGGCCCGTGACTGGGGCCAGGGTTCCTATGCTCATTAGGCTTTTGTTCTAATGGGGCCATCCTGATTCTGACTGCTTCTGGACGATGCGTCTGTCCACAGTGGCTGTCTCTCCCCTCCCCTTTGTGTCCCTCCCCTGTTGCTTTGATATGTTCTCGGGGAGTTTCTCCTCTTCTCTGTGTAGCCCTGAGAGAATGTTTTTCTTGGATCTTTACTTAAAGAGAATTATGAACCAGTGGGAAAAAGCTCTTCTGTTGATTAGGCTTTTTTTCTCCATTTGGGGGAAATCAAATGACTGAAATATAAATTTGATTTGAACAGTTCTTAAATATCTCTTTTTTTCAACATAGACAAGAATTTTGCCTCTACATTTTGATTTTGCACATTTAAAAAGTCAACCAGAAAGATTCTTAACAACCAAAAGTAGAAATTGCAAGAAGCAATCTAAATACAAACCAGCAAAAATGATTAGGATAAAATGTCTTTTGCATGTCTGATCTATAAACACATCTAATGACCCACTCAGAGCCTGATAGTATTATTATTGCAAGTAACATATTCTTATAAAGTGAGTCTCAAATTCAATTTTTAACTGTCCCATAGAATTTGAATAGGATGTCAAATATGGTTTTAAAAATTGCACCACTCATATAGTGCTGCATTAAAATTTTGAGAAAGCAAAAGAAGACAGGGGAATGTATTTGTATGTTTAGCAACATCCCAGGCATGTATCTCTTTGCAGAAATGTTCCAAAATCATTACAAGGGCTGCCTATGTTGAGTGGTAGGTTTCAAAAATGTTCTGTCTATTCTTCTATTGTTGAGAAGCAAAAGAGTTCCCTTACTACACCATCACTCTTAACATTCTCCACATACTCTCAATCTCTGAGTGGTGTATTGGCTTGGTAGCTTTCAATATGTGTTCATTTGGATAGAGCATCAGAACAGAGAAGCATCACTCCAAATGAGATCATCAACGTGAGGTGGACTACTGATAATCAATGTGATAATCACACTGAGATGAAACTATCTTAATTGATGGTGCCTGAAATATCAACTGGCTAATGACTCAGAAGGCAAAGTTTCCCTGAAACTGTTGTATGATTCCCTCTCTGCAAAACAAGACCTCTGTTTTCCAGTGTCATATTTTTTTCCTCTGGGGTGGTTTGTCTTCTCCTCCATTATCTATTTTCCTGAGAAAATAACTCTGGGAGTGAAAGAAAAATCTACTGTTCTCTTTGCAATGGTGTCAACTTAGTTTAACAATGGAGTTTCTAACCTTCGTTTCTGATACAATAAAGCTCTTTCTCCCATGAAGAGGTGTAGCCTACTTCTTTACTCTTTGAATTTAATGCTGTCCATATAACTTGTTTCAGCAAATGTGATACCAGTTGAAGCTTCTCTCTCTCTGGCTGACATAGAATAGAGACAAGTTGTCTCATTTGAGACTTCTTAGACAGAGACTGACAAACATTCTTTGTAAAAGGTAAGGTAAATACCTTAGTCTTTGTGGGCTAAATGAGCTTTGTCACAACCAGTGCTCTCTGTCACAACCACTGAATTCTGTTGCAACCACTGAATTCTGTTGAACAAGTGAGCATGGATGTGTTCCAGCAATTTTAAAAAAATAATAAAACTGGCATGGCCCAAAGGTTGTAGTTTACGAGCTCCTGCTTTAGTGCAGCATGCCTGCCAAACACCAGATGAGTAAGAGAGACTGTCCTGGGTCACTGAGCCCCAGATGAGCCTCCTGAACGTGGAGGTTGCCAGGTTCATTCCAGTATTTTCTAATACAGAGCAGAAGAGTCACCCAAATAATACCTGAATAACAACAGTTTGGAGGTGGCTTATTCAGAAAAGTCCAAATGATAGATGACCACTGAATGTGACTTTGTTTATCAGCTAAGCTACCAAAATGGTGGAATGATCATTGTTGCATCAAATGATATTGATGATCAAACTACAAAGTTAAAGTTAAGAAGTCAAGTTGAAAAATAATCTGTTCATTACAGCTGTTGCCCCAATTCAGTTTTCCTAAGAACTTGACCATTCCTACTTCACAAATACAAATGGAGAGATGTGTAAATCTCATTCTTATGAAACCCATGGTGGCAGCATCTTGAGTCTTGAGCACTTTGAAACAATTAGAAATTAAAACCTTGTTCCATAATATTCGCACAAATTGTAGGTTCTCAGTGATACTGGGTGAAAGCTGCTATTCTGTGGGAAAATGCAGTCTGGGGCTCTCTAGTGAGGGGCTCATATTCAAAAGCAGGGAATCATTTGTCCTGATGTGTTTAGTATATTTCTGATAGTAATATTGCCATCTGATCTGTCATTTTTCTTCCTTGAAATCCTAAAATGTCACTTTTGTAACCTGACTGTTTATTATTACATGTCATCACAGAAGTCCAGAACTACCACCGGCAGAGACATATGGGATATTCTTTTAATACCAGGATTTACTATAAATCACAACTTTTTCTTTGCTCTGGCAAAAGATAGGGGTAGAAGACAGCGATGACAAGGGGCATCTGTGCTTAGTTACATATGATTTGAGCCTAGAGCTAATAGCATGAAATATATTCATACAGTGAACTTCTGCAAATGTGAAACTTCCGTGCTTTATGATCTAAATTCATACCAATGGAAAGGCTTAAAATCAGAGAAAATGACAGGGAAAACTGTTTGAGAACATAACAGACTTGAAAACCAAGAGAAACATGAGATCAAAGCAGAAAGAACTACCTGGCATTTAGTCAATTAGTTAGATCTTGTATCTATGTGGAGGAAACTATGAGATGAAAATCTTAAGGTTAAAAATACACATATATTCCTACGTGGTAACACAAATTTATGGAAAAAAGAAATTATAAATAATACTTTCAAATTTATGTTGGAATTATCCAGAAGAGCTTTAACTGTCCCCAAATGGCATAATATACATACATTTTTAAAAGATTGGTTAAAACTCAAGTCACTTCATTTCTGACAGGCAAATTAGTACCACAATAAAATGTTTTTACTTTGGAATAATTTGTGAGTGATATAATTAAATGGGTACAACTAAAAAAGGGCAGCCTTATAAATTTTAAATTCATATGCACAGTAAAGAGAGTCTGGTTAGCTTGTGCCAACCCTGACCCTGTTTTACTGACAGACATTAATCAAGACATTTGGTACTGTGGCATAGGCTCACTTGCTTGCTCACTAGTTTATTCTGTGACTATTTGTTGATATGTCAGATTCTGCTCTGTTGCAAGCATCATGATGGATGCTGATAAAACCATCATAAGAAAAAGCAGATGCTGTCCCTGCCTTTAAGAAGCAAACCATAGAAAATATAAAATGAGAATTGTGATCTGTACTAGGAAGAAGGAAATAGCTAAGCACAGTCACAATAAACTGACTTGAAGTATCAAGAAAGGCTTTCTTGAGGATCCTAAAAGACTAGAAGAATGAATTCCTAGGATGGAAACCCAGGCAATGGGAAGAAAGAGCACCTGGAACTCAGGGAATAGCATGTGCAAAAGTCAGTCCTGCACCAAAAGGGACAGTTGTGCAGGCAAATTTAAAAGGAGAGCACAGCTGTTGCCATCAATGTTCTGCTAAGATCTAGAATCATAAAATGATAGGGCTGCAAGGGGCACTTGTGGTGCCCAGTTCAATCTCTTCATTTTACAGGTGAAAAACCAGACTCCGAGGGGTTAAGTGACTTGGCCAAGGTGACACTGCTAATGAGTGGTGGAGCTGGGATCAGAGCCCAGGGATTCTAATTACCCTTTTAATGCTCTTCTACCACACCATGCTGATTCTTTGTATTTGTGCTAATGAGTAGATCAAGATGCTGTGAAATTAGCATAATAATTATTTGTATATAAATACTGCATTTTAAATTACTGCTATATAACATAGCTTATCCTTCACAATTCATACCCACAACCTATCAATATACTCGTCATAAATAAATAAATAAATAAATATATTTTCATTATGGACTTGTGCACTCAAGCCTAAGCCTGAGACAATACAAATCGTATATTAATAGATTTTATATAACGACATTGATTTATTATTTTTTTCAGTAACTGTACTTCTATGTCCTAGGCATTAGGTTAGTACTAAAACTTCTATTTTAGGAAACAAGATCTAATTATTTATTTCAATGTGTTGACAATCCAGTAATTGTACATATGTTACACTTTACTTTTTGCATCTGAGAGGTGGAAATGTTTTGAAGTAGGGCCTGGAACAAAAAGAATGATAATTCTGGACAGAATTTTAGAAAAATGCTTCCCAAAATGGTATTTAAAACAGGTAATCGTTCTCAGATGAGGTGGTCTTAGGATAAGGGGACAGGGAAGGGGTGAATGGGAAGAGATTGAAGTTGTTTCTTAATTAGATCTTGGTTAGGTCTTCAAAATGAAATTACCTGGTGTACTGCTAAGACAGACTACACTGCTTTGGAGAACTGTTGATGAAATCTCGCTATTGAATTACACTGAACTATAAATGTTATTTGTTCTTAGCTGCATAGTGCTTTGCTGTAATAATGATCATCCATTTGCTGGACAGCTGAGAATTTTTTTAAAGCTTGATTGCTTTTGGCATTTCATTATTAGTCTTGGAAGAATGCAACACATTTGCAGCAATGCTCAGCTTATACAAGCTAAAGTATCCACCCTTTATAAATGCTAGTTGTTTAAGATCTGTGTGTTAGACCTCAGTGAGTTATTTTATTTTTTAAATGAATATCATTATGACTATGCACATGTCTAAAATTTCAAACAAATTTATTTGAACCACTGAGTTTCATGGATAGAAGGGCCAAAAGTCCCCAAAGAAAGATGTGTGCTGTCAATCTACTTTGTCTAATGAAAGCCAAATACTTCCAAACAAGTCCTTTCTTAAGCAATGCACTACATATCTGGAGCCAACTTCTCATCTGATAAGAATCTAAAACCCCTACTGAATTACACTGGATACTGGCCTGATGGTGTGGATTCTTTCAAGATCACTAAAGAAATCAACTCCCACCTCTGCTTCTGATACGTTTTGCTCCATCCATTTTGAAAATGTCTATGGAATGATTCTGTTGTTCCTTTAGAAGTGAAATTCATAGGCCTGGATTCTCTTGCACAGAAACTTTATATACAAAGATGAGAATAGCAGAAAGGTCATTTCCAAGGAAAGTGACATTTATTCTGTATTCACTGAAAAGCTGAAAGATTTCCTCATTCACCCATACCGACTGAGCCCTGCATCTCCCTCAGAAGAGGTAAAAGAGAGACTGCTCCTATCTGCTCTTATATCGGACTCCAGGCTCAGAACTGCCTAGAAAAAAAAAAATGGCTTCTTCTAGGGAAGAATGTGCTATCCTCATCAGAGGCTTTTATTCTGTTTAGATTTCAAGCTTGCTTGACAGGTTTTGTTTATTTTGATTCACAACTAAGCTAATGCCTGCCTTTTTCCTGAATTAGGTTTGTGCCAAGATTACTTCTCCTGCTTTCTCTTATAGAGTAAATTGATAACTGGGAAGGTTTATACATACACTTGCATGTATGTCGGTCACATATATGTATATAATACAAAGTTCCTATAGTTGCAAAGAAATATGGTTGGGATGAAAGTATTAAAGTGTGAATTAAGACCAAGACCAAGGGCAGTTGGGTAAAATCAAATCAACAAACATTTCCCAAAGGTCATACTGGCTATTTGTCTTCTGGTTGGATCTACTAATTTTGATCTCATTTACAGTAAGATCTTCATCCAAAGTCTTTGCTACTCTGTCCACCTGAACTGATTTTAGAATTGCAAATGTCACAGTGTAGCACAATTTCTAAGAGACTGCTTTACATAAATTTGAGAACCAGTTCTGTCCATTCTAAGAATACTCCTGAGGGTAAAGTTTGTGGGTTCTGGGTCAGAGAAAGAAGAGCAAATACTACGAGGGTGGAAATATTTTCCTACTTTCTAACTTGCCCTGAGTGAGAGATTTATGATCTTTGTCCCACATAATAGATAATTAGGAGTCTATTGCCTTTTCCTCAGCTGCAAATTGTTTTATTGAAAGACCATGCTGCAGCATGGTGACTCCTACATATCGTAGGCAGAAGTTGTGGCTATGCTACCTACTAGCTGCATAACCTTGCCTAAATCACTTAACCTCTTTGTGCTGCTGAGCTTCACCTGTAAAATGAATTTTGTGATAGACTCTACCTTATAGAGTATTTGTGTAGAACAAACAAATTAATATATGTGGGATAACTATATAAGAAAACTTGACATATACTAAAGAGCCTAAATTGTGAACCATCAAGGATTGCCCCACCCGAGGCAATTGAGGTCATTGGGAAATGGAAAAGTTAGGAAGGTGAGAGTCCACGTTGTTAAAGTTAGGAGGTGAATGGGAACTGTAAATCTAGCTGTTGAAATAATAAACAGTAATTATTGGAGAATTAACAGCAACTCTTATGGCATTACATTTAAGACTTGAACCTTGCTCCAACTACTTTTAACTTCTTTAATGTTTAAGACCCATAAATGTCAGAGCTCACTAATTTCTTTGGCTTTCAATAAATGCCAGTGACTTTGAGAATTGCTATTCCTTTAGCTTATCTGCCAAGTGCACAAGCTTAAAGGGTATCCAAGAGGGCGGTGATGACCCATTCTCTTCCCAGTGGAAAATGCAAGTTACTGAAGTCAATCAGCTTCTCAGGCTGCGGTCCTTCCGGGGACCTTTAGTGAGGAACCACATGAACTACGGTGGGCAGTAGGTTTCCAAGTGTAGAGAAGACACAGCGCCTCTGTTAAAGAATACCCTGCTCATTACAGAAAATATGCTGACAAATACATACATCAAATTTCTGTAGGCTCCTCAGAGAAGAAGATAACTTTATCTAATCAAACCTCCCAAATATCCAAAGTGTGTCCCATTTGGACCTCAAAATGGTGACTTAAGTATTTCAAGTGGAAATATTTCTAATAGAAGTTGAACATACTTGACCATAGGCTCTGGAGAAGAATTTTGCTTTTATTTAATAATGCAACATCATCATTATGGATATCAATGATTGAACCGTGCTGTAGTGTAGGGTGGCACTGAGGTATGAAGGACTGTTTGCCCCTGTCCTAAATGACCCCAGATGAACATCTTATAGCTCTTCTGTTTCTTTCCTTATATAGAGAGGTAGTTAACTTTCTTTCAATAATGCAACCTTCTCCCTGGACATTCAGGTAAAAAAAAGGGACAGATTGTTAGAATTCTGCCCAAATGCAAGTAATTAAATTCATAATTTATTCTTAGAAATGAAAGAAAAGCATTATCTCCTGAGCACATCTTCAATGCCAATCATTTTCGTACTCATTGTTTTCATATGTTTTGAAACATAAAGGAGGCTGCTGGACTCAAAGGGTTTGTGTAGGTAAGAATCACAGGAAGAGTTTGGAAGAACAATTTACTGGCTTCATTTCAGGAGAACTTGGTTAAATAGGTCTGCCTTGAGAGCCAAAGTTTTACATTTCTGCCTACCGCATGATACTGGTGATGCTCTCTGGGGAAAGTTCTCAAAGTGATATAGCTGGGAAGTGAAAGATGGATTTCCAAGCAATGAATGTGCTATTTTTATAAAATCATGATGTTTTGGACAAGTAGCCACAAATTTTGGCTAGTGAGGTATACTATTTGTTCACCTGTGGGATGCAAATTATAATCCAAATAGGTCTAAATGGTAGGTAAATTGATAGTTCCCTACTCAACCATGTAAATTGCATAAGTGGTACCTATAGTCTTTATGCACATACATGAATTTATTTTATTGCTGTAAATATTATTGGCCAGGCACTGTTGTAGGTATTGGTGATAGAACAGGAAACAAGATACACAAATGATTTCTTCACATAGAGCTTGCATTCTGTAAGAGAGAAACCTACACACGCACACACACAAAGAGCAAACAGAATAATATAAAATGATAAGTGCTAAGATGAAATCAGGACATATTGGCATGAGAGGTAGTGATAGTCCTGAGAAAGTGCCAAATGGGCAGATGAGGTCTCTCTAAGCCAGTGATGCTTGAGCTCATGCCTCAGTGACAGGAAAGAATCTTGACACTTAAAAATCTACAAGCAAATCCTCTTAAATAAAATGAAAAGTTTCTGAGTCAGGGAATTATTTTAGGTTGTTTATGACAGGAAGAGGAAATTCAGGGTGTTTGGGTCTGTGTTGCTTGTGGAGGAAGCTGTAAAACCGGTAGAGTTGGAAAGATGGCATAACAGTGCTCAAAAACTAGTTTTATATAATTGCTACCTGCTAGCAAGGGAGAAAATAAAACCATGAATGTGAATGGAGTAACAGACTGGGGCAAAGGCTCCAAGAAGTACTGAGTAAGCAATGAGGATCTAAAGGTAGCTTAGGATAAATTTTGTTGTGAAAGTGAAAGAAACACCTTGGAAAACTTTGGAGGAAAACAATCTACTGTAACGGCATGAACCATGTGTTGAGAGCATACATTTCAATAGATAATAAAATTGTCTGTGACCAGTACTTTCAAATACTTACAGGCCTGGCAAGAGTTAATGGTAGCAGCATAACTTGGAGTTTAGTTTGGTTATTTATACATATATTGCTAAATGGTGGTTAACTATAGCCATGAATTAGAATCACCTAATGCTTAATGATACAGCTGCCTGGACCCCATTCCAGATGAATTAAATTGGAGTCTGTAGGTAGTTGGGCCTAGGGTAATGTGTGTGGGACTGATGCACACACTACTCCCAGCTGAGAGTCATTACCCTGGAGCAGGTGTTAGCAACCTTGACTGAACATTAGAATCACTTGGTTAAGTTTCAAAAAATAACCCATGCTCAGGCCTCACCTCTGATCAATTAAATAAGAATCTCTGGGGGTTGGAGACCTACACATTGGTATTTAAAAAGTAAAAATAATAAAAGAACAAGCTTTTCAGGAACCCTGCCTAGGGCTACAAAGCTAAATGAAATAAGGTTGCTGTCTTCTGAGTTTATGCTTTAACAGGGAAGATGTGAATAAATGCAATGCAGCGTGCCCCTCATAGTAAGATTAAGCATTAAAAAAAAGTATAGGACAGAGGAGAGAGGGATTTGTTCTACCAATCAGGGATAGGACAAAGTGACCTCCATCAGGCTTGCTTAGAATTTTCTAGTTTGAGCACTGCAATTCCAAACCCAAGGAAACCACCCAATTCCAAGCAAACCAGGTGATTGGTCACCTTGCATGGTGCTGGATGTTTCAGACGAACGTTTGGGACAATTGACAAGTGGGTTGCATGGAAGTGGATGTGAAGGCGCTGCTGGATCCATTTCAGGAAGTGAAGACAACGTGCAAAAAGCACAGCTTGACCGGAGGCTTGGAAACACAAGCAGTTTAGATCTGTGGTGAGAAGGCTGTGAAGGTGGTGTTTGAAGTGAGTGTGGGGAGGCATTTCTAGATCGTGATGGGCCTTCCTGTTACACCTAGAAACTTTACCTTTTATCCTACTGGCACCAAGGGAGGCACGAATGCTGATGAAGCAGGTGATGGGAGAGCGTGGTTATGACTTTCTGCTGTGGATATGGTCCTATATCCCCACAAAGCCTCATATATCATGGACTGGGCTGAGTCTGGCATTCGTGATTGGCTTGTTGTCTAATGCTGGGATTAGCAACATGAGTGTTGTACGTAGCCAGGGGTGGAGCCGACATACAGTGTAAGGGTGAGGGGAAGGCGTGTCCTCTCTCTCTTGCCAGTTTGCCTTGCTGTTGGGGCCGCCATGAATGGCTGCCTCGCCACACTGCCCTGCCTTGCAACCAGCTATGGATGGAAACCCCCAAGAACTATAAGAAATAAACCTTTCCTTTCCTAATTTTGGGCATCAGGTATTCTGTCTCAGCAAAGAGTGAAAAGTAACTAAGACACCTTTCCTGAGTTCGATTTTCATTTTAGAAAGGTCCCTGGAGGAAGCTTCTTACCTCAAAGTGCTGCTAACTTACTCAGCATTAATTCCTTTCATCCCACTACACATGCTGGACTCATCAGGAAAATGCAGGATTTACAAAAGAATAGTGCAACCTTCAAAGGAAACCATCTGCTATGCAACTTCTTCACATACTACAGCTAAGGAAGTGGCCTAGTGTTCAGACATTAAATTCTGTGAGAGCTTAGAGTCCATCTGGGCTACCCCACACTGCTCTAAGAAGCTCATCAGCTGACTCTCAAGATTGCAGCTCTAAAAAACAGAACTTGCCTCCTAACCCAGCTGGTGCTGGGAAGATGAACGAAATTTAGTTTGCAAGGAATTTGCACTCTTGGAGGACACTTCTCACATAGATGCTTCTTCTATTACGGAAATAATAGTGGATTTATAGTAAGGTAAAACAACTGATTTTCCAATGTGGCAGTATTTCACTGCTGAGTGTTATGGTTTGGATCTTAAATGTCCCCAGAGGCCATGTTCTGAGGGCTAAGTTGCTGGGCTATGACATTATAGGGACATGGGGAGACATCGTAAAGCTGGGTCCTAGTGAGGGGGAAGTTAGTTAATGGTGCAGGTTGGTTGCCCTTGAAAGGGATAATGGGATTCAGGCACCTGACTCCTCTTTTACTCTTTGCTCCTCTCATGCCTTTTTCTACCACACACCCCTTTTCATGATGTCTGCCTCACCACAGACCCAAAAGTAATGAAACCAAGCAACCTTGGACTAACCCCTCTGGAACCAAGAGCCAAATAATGTTTTTCTCCATTTTTAAATTGTTTACTCTGTCTCAGAAATGGAAAGCTGGCTAACACATAAAGAAGGGTTAGATAGATAACAACTCATGTCAATGCCTGTGGTGTTATGGTACATTAGTCTTTGGAAAGTTTTAACATTTTGTTGTTAACAGTATTTTTCAATTCTCTTTCTATTTACTGGCCCATTTGATTTGATGGGTCTTGATTAACATTTTACGTTGACTTTCATCAATAACTTCTAGTTTTCTTGCTATCCTCTAACTTTAAAGAAGACGTAGAAATAGTATACCAAGTTTTTGATTAACATCATCATGAATAACAAAAGTAGCAATAATAAAAGTAAAAAAAAAACCACATTAAATGTAAAATAGAGCCAGGGATTTAGCTCAGGGGCCTAAGTGCCTGCCTGACAGGTGCGAGGTTGTGAGTTCGATCCCTGGTACCAAAACAAAGAAACAAACAAACAAACAAACAAAGTAAAATAGACCCAATTAGTCCTTGAAGTTTATGTATAAATGGAAATTACATGGAAATCATTTGCATGGAAGGTTCATTTATTTATTCAATCATTTATTTTAATGTATATGGACACATATATATTTATCCTATCATTTTAGTGATAGTCTACTGCTATGGTGGGAATTTTGTTGCTAAGAATATTCTAACTTGATCAGCTGGGGAGTTCTTTCACTTTGCTTCTGTGTCTCCTTGACATGATCCCACTACGTGTTCTTTGAGCACTTCCTTATTCAGTATCATGATAATATGTTCTACGCTCATCTGTCTATTCCCTGTCCCAGTCACAGAACCCACAAATTCCATTTTCTGGAGAAGGGATTTAGGAAGCAAGATCTGGAGGTTGGTGTATTACCTCTGCTTTGGAGAGTTATCAATAGGCAGAAAAAAGTAATCTTTATTCTGCATCTGGGGTACTGATTTACCACTACCAATGTGTTCTATGTTTCTCAGAATGCAAAGTCTTTGTAGCTTTTTTGGTAACATGGCAAGGTATGCAGGGAGAGGGACAATTTCTTTTTTCCCTTATAATAAATAATCAATAAAAATGGAGAGGTATTCACACTTACTATACATTTATTTTATGATTGGTCACATTTTCTTTTTCCTTTCTCTTGTGTACCTTTGCTTCTTTCATTGACTCTTGCTTACCCGTTCACTTCCCCTCCTTCTTCCCTTATCCTTCCTTCTTAAACCTCTTCCCATCAGTGTTTTCTTCCTCTCTTCTTAGATCATCACTCTATCCTAAAATATAATGAACTAAACAAACTTACAGAGTATTATTTCTTTTTAGATCTGTCAAACAAGTAAAGTCACAGGCAATTTGTTGTCCTCCAAATTGGAGAGATGGGTGAATACAGACAGTTACAACTTACTGTGGCAGAAACCTCATTGGGAACAATTGCCAGGAGACCCCTGACCTATAACTGACAAATTGCTACAGGCTCAAAGTGGACAATTATGAGGGGCAACATGATCTAGCAGCCCAGTTACAGTAGAGTGCCTCAGTTTTGAGTTTTACCTAGAAGAGCTCAATCAAATTCTCACAGAAAAAAAAATTATTTATATTTTCAGGAGGAAAGTAGCCATTTTGAAATAAATCAAATAAGTCTATTTTCAATAAAGCTTACTGTCAACATAATTTATTTTAACAGGCCCTAAGTTATTTTTGTTATATCAAAGCCTAACTTAGCTGGGGAAAAGGGAATAGTCAATTTGTGGTCTTCTAGCTATTTTGTCCCTTATAAGAGGGGTAGAGAACCAAGAAAAACTTTTGAAATTTAATCTAGAAGTACAAAGTCACTAAAGGATTGAGACATAATCATTGGACTATAGTATAGTCCAAATACTTACCATCACACTAAGTGCCTGTTACCTAGTACATCATTTTTAGCTGTCATGAAGAATATTACAAGGCATACTAGCAGGAAAAAACAAAATTTGATGAGACAGAGCAAACATCAGAGCTAGAATTATTTATGGCAGTTGTGTTGGGATATTATGTGTGAGGTTCTGGTCATCAACCCATATACTTCTCGTACAACCTCCCTACTTCAAGAACTAGCTATGATGTTAGCACTTTTACAGACAAATCATCTGAGGTGCTGAGAGTTTAACTCTGCAAGGTCCCACAATTTCTAACTGTAGTGTTGAGACCTTCTAGACATCATGTGGTACAAGAAGAGACTTGGCAATGAGGCTAACCTGCCAGGGTTGTGCTGATTAATATGGTAGCCGGTAGACATTGGTGGCCATTTAAATATAGATTAATTACCACTCAGTTTAAGATAATTGCTATTAAATATAAATTCATTTCCTCAGTTTCCAGGATTCATAACTCAATAGCCAGGTGAATTTAGCCACTAACCTATTGGACTAAGCAGTTATAAAATAGTTTCATTCTTAACAAAAATCATTTCATGGCACTACCTGACACATAAGCAGGAAAGGAAAGGAACAGCTTCTTTCATCTGATGCTAGAAGGCACCTGGCCAGGAGATCAGCTTTAATTTTCTGCCTTCTTCTAACATCTGGGTGGAATCTGCTGATACAGCACCATTTCTCTTTAGTTTAACTGAACTCTTTAGGAAGATATACCTCTTACCAACAATCCAAAAGTTGCCTGGTCACTGCTTTTCTTCATAAGCAAGAAAAGCAACTGATGAAGCTCATATTTACCTTCCCTTCTCTTTTAGCAGACACTTAGAATAAATGAGTTATGCTTTTCATTCTTGTCTTAGAATTTTTTCTCGTTAGTCTTGTTATATTGAAGCTTGTCCAATTTACCTCTTTTCTTCAAAAGCTTATAATTGCTTTTTCTTTTTTTTCCCTTCCCTTTTCTTTTTTATCTCTAATTTGATCTGGGACTGAGGTCAGATCTCATGGTACGTACTCCTCCTACGCTCACATCACCCACATTTGAAGAATGAGAGAAGGATGAGACCGATAGGATAATGCAGATAAAAGTTCTTTATATAGTTTTTATGTGCGAAGTTGTCCTATAAAAAGAAGATGCTCAGTTCCTGGGCTCTAGTGTGTAAACTAAGGGCTATTCAGATGTCCAATGGAACTGTCATGTTTTCCCTTGGTTTTCTAGATAAAACCTGCCTAAATAAAAACTGTCTCTTTGGGAGAGTAAAAAGCAGAGTCAGGTGGGGGAGAAAACCGTGTGTGTGTGTGTGTGTGTGTGTGTGTGTGTGTGTGTGGAGAGACAGAGAGAGAGAGAGAGAGAGAGAGAGAGAGAGAGAGAGAGAGAGAGAGACTGACTCCCACCAGCATCTAGGAAGCAGGCAGAGGTCAGTCAGTTCTGTGTCTCTCACTCTTGTTTAGTTGTGGTAAGAAGGCTGTGTGCTGCCACCAGTGATTGTTAGTACAGGGGAGAATGGTCAGTACTTTAAAGGTTCTTTCTCTCCCAAAGACTTGGAGGAGTGGTTGTGATGGATGGATGTGGGAAATGCCCACAAAATGCCTTTGGAAGTTAAAAATGTTCAAAGCAGCTCACCTTCTGCATTGAGTGTGTCTTTTCAGATTTTCCAGACATGATAGTCAAATAAGGAGTAAGTATAAACAGAGGAAAGACAGAATAAAAAGGATCATAGCTTAGATAGAACAATGAAGAAAGCGTTAAGTATCATGTCACCAACCGTAGTTTCTGAGTGCCCTAAAGCACCAATTACCAAGGGTGAGAGAGACTGAAACTGAGGAGTTTCTTATTAACAAGTTAAAGCAAAACTCAGAACCCTTCATAAATTATCATTTCATTCAAGGTTTTGGGTGAGAGATGGAGTCCTGTGTGATTCTGTCCCCTGTTAGGATTGAGGGCGTGATTTGGAAACACTAACATAAAACTAACTCCAATTCCCCGAGCACAAATGCAGAAGCCGACATTTATTTCTTTTTCAATACAGTGGAGATTTTCTATAAATTTAACTTGTGATTAGAAAACTTCCTAGATTGGAAAATTTCAGCAATGAAATTTCAGTAATAAGCCAAATGTAGGTCTGCTTGAGGTCGAATGAAATTTAGATGAAAAATCCAGGATTATCAAAAAAGAATGAGGGAACTTCAAGTTTCTGTACATTCAAGGTCAATGGGTTGGATTCTTTCATTTTTGATTTTTATGGCAGCACATAATTTCTGTTCCCAGTTGGCTCCCTGCTTTTTGAAAGCAATAAGTTTTGGGTTAAGATAGTAAACCTCACTTGTAATCAAGCTGGTATATTTCCCTATCTGAATATTTCTATTGATGCATCACTTTAGCGTGCCATACAGATTATTTTATTTCATTTAAAATAACAAATGTACTAGTCTTGTAGTAATATTTTCTAACAGGGCATATTAATCCAGTCATTTTAACTGGAAAACTGAGTTGATAGTGAACAGTGTTGTATGGAATTCATCTTCCTCTGAAGTAGCTAGGCAAGTAATAGTCACAAAATGTCTACTTTTACACAAAATTTTCTCATTTAATTCATGTAATTATATATATGATAAAAAATATGCATCATATATATTCTTTCCATGAAGTCCAGGTTAGGCTGAAACTTGTTATGTCCCCCAGGCTGACCTCAAACTTATAATCCTTGTGTCTCAGCCTCCTAGGTTCTGGGATTACAGCGGTGTATATTTGTTATGTCAGTCGTTGGGAAGTCGCCTGTGGACTGCCTCTCTTTCTCTCTTCATTGCTGCTTTGCATTATGATGCCATTGTTGCACCTTTATCATTCAATCTTTCTAATAAGATTGTAAAGCATTTAACGGCAGCGATAGTGCTTTGAACTTGTGTTTCTCTGTCATTATCCCTGGCATAATTGCTTCGAATGACATGTGATAAAAGACACTTACCAGACCGGTCAGTGGAGACTAGCATTTTTTACTTAAGGGGTCTCACTTGTTCTTTGTCTTTAGGAGGGTGTGAGGGGTTGAAAGAGAATCTGGGATGAAAGCACAGGGAATCCTCATCCTGCAAGATTTTTCTAAGATGGGTGTTGTCTCCAATGTCCCCCTGGTGGGAGTTGTACCCTTTCCTCATGCCATGTTGAATAAAAGGAAGGACTCTTCAGAAGGGATTTATGGCTGAAAGCTTCCTTAATTATAGGCTAGTATAATAAGTCTTTCCACTGTCTTAATGATTGGGGAATTAAGAAGTTCCTTAATAGAAATTGACAGGATCCATTGTCATTGCAAAGAAGGTTCTGTTACGGCCTGAAGTACCCTGCCAAGCATCCCAGGATTTAGGGTTCCCTGAAGGCTCATTAACATCTCAGACCATAAGGTCTCCAAAGGAGGCACTAATGGTCCACCTCGTTATGATCTGAGGATAATGGCTGCATGACATCCGTATCCACTGAGATGATAATGGCTCTGTAAAAACTGTTATGATGTCAGCAGTAGAAAAAATCTCATTTGCACTTCATAATCTTTAGTTTCTAATATGCCATAGTATCTGTATTATGCTAGAATTATTTTGCAAATCTGGCTTAATAGAGGCAATGCAATATGATGCTTTAAAAAATCAAAATATCCCACTTAAAACAGCTGTTATCACTCTTATAGAACAGAGTAAATGAAGGGTAAGATTAGTAATGTTCTCATATACTGAAATACTTATGAGTAATGGAATAAAAAATCAAAGACTTAAATTCCCCTTAATTTACATACTCATTTGCTCCTGGGAGTTAAAAGAATTTCTGTTTTTAGAAAGCACCAAAACAGCAGAGAAGAAAGTCCACTGTAATATTAATAGTAAAAGGAGTGATTGTCGGTCTATCCTGAGTATTTATGCATCATGTCCTATGTTACATCATTTTCCTACAGATCCTATTTTCCTTCTTGCAAAGACATCTTTGAAGTGGGCATCCCATCACCCTTACTGTATAGCTGAAAGTAGACAGGCACAGAGTAGTTAAGGACATTGTCCGTGATCACCTAGGTAGTCTGTAACCAAGTCAGATACTAACCCAGTGTACCTGAATTTAGACTTGTGTTGTGATTACCAGAATTATGTGCTAGAAAGTGTTACAGATTTCAGAATCAGGAGGAAAAAAAATTTTTTTTCCAGAACTAGAGTTTGAACTCAGAATTGCTCTACCACTGAACTAAATCTCTTACCCTTTTAATTAATTTAGCTTAATTTTGAGACAGGGTCCTGCAAAGTTGCCCACACAGGACTCAGATTTGTAATCTTCCTGCCTCAGCCTCCCTCAGTGCCAAGATCACAGGCGTGAGTCACCACACCCAGCTTGGACTCACAAACTTTGAAAACATTTTTTGGTTATAATATTTTTTACTGATGACAAGGACATCACAATAGCTGAACTGAAATGGAAATTTTCACAGCATTTTCACAATAGCTACCAATATTCATGGGTGGTAATATCATTGTTTTCCAATTATAATCCAGTTTAACTGAATAGTTTTCCCCTTTGGTACCAAATTGCTAATTTTACAATAACCTCACTGTTTATAGAAAGCATATGGGCAAAACCACCTTCCATTATTGTTTAACTATGTAAAGTACACCCAAAACCATATTTTCCAATCAATTTCTATTTGGCTTTAAACAAGGGAAAAATGGAGATGAGTGTAAACAAAAATCTATTAGTCAGTGTTAGTACTGCCTTTTTATAGCTCTAAGCATTTCCATATGTATAAACATAAGAATGGAAATTAACATTTTAAAAAGATTTCTCCATCAGGTTATACTTAATAACAAACCAACATAGGAGAGGGAATCTAATAATGATAATTTAAAAAAAAATCTGTATGTAGTCTTTCAGGCATGAAGTTTAGCTATTTGCTGAAACTCAAGCTGCAATACCTAGATGCTTCCACTAGAGGGTGAATAGTTCCTAATGAAGAAGACTTAAAGGTTTGGGGAGGGGGGAATAGAGAGGGCTGATAAATTATAAGGATATCATGGACTTCAAATCTACCCAGGGTGGCTTTGATTATAACACTCACACTTCTTGAAGTTATCTGTAGTGGACAGAGTGCTAGAAAAGAGATTTTGAATATCAAATCCAAATGAAATTATAATCTATTATTACAGTATATGAAATGACTTGGACTCTGCGTGGAAAAAATTTACACAGTATACCAGAGAGTTAGCAAAAGATGGTAACTTAGCTGCATAATGACAGATAAAGACAGGACTTCTGGAAGATACTGGAATCGTTCTGATCTGAGAGGAAGTCCCCCAGAGACTGTCAAAACATTTGTGATTTCTACAATTGGCTTGTGTCAAAATGGTTATAACAGTTTTACCCAAAACATGATCAACTAGGAAAACAATAGGCCTAGACATAAATTGTCCAAGATTCCCAACTCTTATTCAAACGTGTAAGGGATCTGCTGCTGAGAAATTCTCCTTAGCTGCTGTCCTTCTGTTTGCTACAGTGTCTTCCAGTGATGACAGGGGAAATATTGAAGAAGGGCTGTAAGTCAAAAGAATGGCCAATGATATCTGTTAGTAGATCTTGACAACCAGTGTTTAAAAAGTAAAAGTCAAAGTTAGTTTCTAATGTTATGCAAAAGCAGCGGTGCTTTAAACAGAAAAAACTTTCAAGGCATTTTCAGTGCAGTGCTGCACACTGGCCTTATGTGCAAGGAATGCAGACATCCTTTGGACATTCTGCTGATGAAAGAGATGCGAAGAAATAAAACTTAACAGAAAGGAGGCAAGAGTTCAAAGGAGAGTTATTACTTTTTTAAAAGAAAATTCAAATATTAGGGGTTGCCTCCCAGTGGTTTCCAAACTTCCCAAGATTTTTAAAGAATCTTTTCTTAAGGAAATTTCATGTAATCCCTTGTCCATACATTTTTTCCTTTGTGTCCTAGGACCATTTGTGACACATTATGAGCTATCAGCTAATGCTTCCAACAGTATTCTCTCTCTCTCTGTCTCTGTCTCTCTCTCTCTCTCTCTCTCTCTCTCTCTCTCTCTCTCAACAAACAATCAATCAACCCATATTCTTCACAGATGCATTCTTGTGAATCGGTCTGCTTGTTAAGATTTATGTGAAACTCTATACTTCCGGCGGTTATTGGTGATCTGTGCACATGTTCAGAGTGGTGAAAATTTGAGACTTCACCAAGGACAAGAGCATTCACAAGTCTGGTAGAACATGGTTGCATTCTGCCTGTTTGTTTTCATGGCTCAAATGGTAACCAAGTATCTTTTGTGGTCTATTTAATGTCTCATTGTTTCATCTTTGTGCTTTTGTTACCGATTTGCCATTTCACCATTTAAAACAGCCTCAAGTGAAGCACTGAACTGAAATCTCATGTTCCTAAGCACAAGAAGGTTGGGGCCTGACTTATTGAGAAAGTATTACACATTGAATAAGCTTCGTTTGTGCATGGGGTATAGCACTGTTGGCTTTGGGTTCGGTGACAAAGAACTGCGTTAATTCTAGGCATCATTTTGCCTGAGTGAAGGAACACCCCATGAGGCATCACTCCTGGGTCAGATCAGCATACGAGTTGGGGGACTAAAAGAGGAGGCAGCGTTTGGTTTGTTGCAGGCCTGGATAGAACAAAAAGGGAAGAGAGGCTGGGGAGAAGCTCTGTGATAGAGCACTCGCCTGGTATGTGCAAGGCCCCAGGTTCCATCCCCAGCACTACGAAAAAATAAATAACATGAAATAAAATAAATTTAAATTATTAAAAAGGCAGGAAAAGAGTGATTTCTACTACCAGTCTTTTCCTGAAGAGGAGACATTTTTCTGTTTTGTTCTTGAACATCAGAATTCCAGGCACTTGGGCCTTTGGAGACCAGGTCTTATACCAGTGGCCAGTGAGACCTCAGGACGTTAGCCTGAGATTGAGAGCATCGGCTTCTCAGTTGCTGAGATTTTTAGACTAGAAGTAAGCCATGCTCCTCACATCTGAGAGTCAGCAGCTTGTAGATGACCTATGGTGGGACTTCTCAGCCACCATAATCACCTGCAACTGTTCTCCTAGTAAATCCCCTTTCCTATATTATATGTAAATATAGTATTTTGCTTTGGTCTCTCTGTAGAACCATGACTAATACATGAATCAACAATATTAAATAATGCCCTGTTATATATGGTTATGTGCTGGTTAGTTGACAAAAATGAGAATGGGGAGCTCATAGCAACCCATCCATGAATTTCCTCTAGAAGTCACTCAGGTCAGTCCTCATTCATTCATTTTGTACAGAGATGTCACACAACGTAACTGCTATGAATAATAAGGTTGACGTGTGTGTGTGTGTGTGTGTGTGTACAGTGAGACAGAGAGTGGGGTAAAGGAAAAGAAGAACAGAAAAAAGAATCATAAATATGAATATTAAAACCTCTTAATGTCTTTCTTAAGAGGATATTCATCTCCACCAACAAAGACAAAGACACTTATTTCAATTTTAGCATTAAAATCAAACTCAATTGAAGTAGATCAAATACTCCCCCATTGCAAGAGTGAAGTAAAAAACACTATAACAAAGGCTGGTTTGAAACCATTAACAGCCGTGAGGTTTTTATTTTATAGATGACTCTGAAGGAATCCCCTTAAATATGAGCCATAAAATGTTAATATACAGAAGAGAGAAGCTTAAGTAAATAAAACACACACACTCAGACACACACACACACACACACACACACACACACACATGTATATGAAGTTCTTTGGTATTATGAAGATGTGACCTGCAATAGCAGGCTTAGAGCTTGCCCTGGATTCCATTGCACCTCTACCAATTACTACGAGAGTCCTCTTGGATGATTTATATGAAAGTTTTAACCTTAATTTCTTTATTTGAAAGGTGGATATAGTTTTATCTACTTGTGGTTTCCATGAAATATATGATTTATGTAATTTACCAAGTATAATGATTATTTTATCAATGAACAATATTTCATTTTATTGGTTTCCTAACTTGGTTTTTTTAAATTTTATTTTATTTTTCATTTTTGAGGGAATTAAGAGTATGCTTGAAGGAACTGATAACTTCTCATTTAGGAGCAGTCATTTATGGTCTCAAGTATAATCCAGTTCCTTAACAATTTTTAAAAAAATCTCATACAGGTCCCTCATCAGTTCCTGTGCACATTCCCTACAATGCCCACATTCAGCAGGCTCCGGCTCTCTCATGCTGCCATTCTGCCCCTTCCTCTGTGTTATGGTTTGTGTCTGGATGTCCCCCCAAAGCCTCATGTAGTCATGGAGGTGGGCTTCTAGAGTTTGTGATTGATTTATGGTCCAATGCTGGGATTATGGGTGTGAGTGCTATATCTACTCGAGTGTGAGTGGCCTACATACAACATAAGGGACAGAAAAAAATCTCTCTGTGTGCCTCCCTTTTTGCTCTTGTTGCTTTTGCTGTCTTCTGCCACCATGAACTGTTGCCCCCTGCCATGAGTCACCCTGGCTTGAAGCTAGCTGATTATGGACTGAAGCCTCCACAAACTATAAGCTAAATAAACCTTTATTTCTTTAATTTTGGGTGTCTGGTATTTTGTCCCAACAACAAGAGAAAAGTAAGCAAGATGCTCCTCTCTATACAAGGCCTGGTGCCTATTGTTATAGACGGAAGAATGCTCCTGTCCCCCAGGTCATGTGTTGAAACTCGACCCCCCAGTGTAATGATATTGACTTGGAAAACTTCACAGGTAAGATTTGTATCCTTATAAAAGGGGTCCTGGGGAACTCCCTGGCCCTCTTTCTCCTCTGCACAGGTACTGTACAAGGACAATTCAGCAGTCTGCAACCTGGAAGAAGGCCCTCCCCAGACTCTAACCATGCCAGCGCTGTCGTATCAGATTTTCTTCCTCTAGACTTGTGAGAAATAAATGTCTGTTGCTTATAAGCTACTGACCTATGGTAGTTTGGAATAGCAGCACAAATGGACTAATACACCTACGTCAGTGAAAAATACTTTCAGAAAGTAAGTCTCAACTTTCTTCTCTCTCTCTCCTATGTCAACATGATATGCATCCACACTATCCTTAGGTGTACATGCTTCATTTTGTTTTTCCAATCTGTGGAAGGTTGTATTAAGAACTTCATACTGCACTTGTGCTAGTTGAGGAAGACACATGAGGCACATGACAAATACGACTGTGATAAATGTTATATAGTTGTGTTCACAAGAGTGGATTAATTCTTCACTGTTTTACGCAGTTGCCATCTGTCCTTTGACTCTCCTGTTGGAATCTTTGTTTCTCTGTTGACCCTTGAATGTTGGCATTCCCCAGTGCCATCCTCTAATCATCTGCATTTCCACTTTACATATTCTCTAAGGTTGATTGCATCCCTTTTATGCATCCCTCCCTAAGTAAATCCCAATTTCCCATCGTTGAACCTAACTTATTTTCCTCTTCAGTCAGATATTCAGTTCCAGATGAATTTCCCACAGGCTTATGGCTTTCAATGCTTCCCAAACCACATTTGCAATTTGACCTGCTGAACTTTCCTCTCCCTTGGTGCCTACCACTGCAGAGACCAGCACAGCCATCAACCATCAGCTGACTCAATCACCAATACTGGACACCTGGAGTCATTCTCAAATTCCACCTTTCGTCTTAACCCTCCCCATCAATCCCACAGAAAGTCCTGTTGACTTAACCCTCTTAATATGTCTGAGATCTGCCCTCTCTTTTCTATTTTCTCTACCATTAACTTAGTTCGGATTCACATTAATTCTTACCTGGATCACTGCCACAGGCTTCTAATAGGTCACCCAGCTTTTCATCTTGATTTCTGCAAGCCATTCTCCTGCTACTGTCAAATGCGAATCTTCCTGAAACAGAAATCTGATCATAACACTGGTCTGCTAAACTTCCCACAATGCCTCTGACTGCTTTTTGCTAAAGGGAAAACCCCTTTGGTTTAACTCACAAGGGTCTCTCTGAGCTGCCCCTTGCCTCCCTTCCTTTCATCATTTTCCTGTTATGCTCGCTTCTTTATTATAATCACATTTAGTGCTTTCAGCTGTTTAATTGTAACATCCTGTCTCTTCCAAGATGTCATACTTATAATTTCTCTTTCTTAGAACACTCCATATTCTTTTTCTCTAACTAGCTTCTTCATCCTTTTTAAAATTCAGCTCAAATATCACCTACCCCAGAAAACCTTCTTGAACAAACCCCTTACAATCTGTAAAAGATATTACCATAATCTCTCATTCTTATAGCTTATAACATCTTGTTTTGTAATGACCTACTTTCTTGTCTCTGTTTTCATTTAATTTGCTCAGAAACAGATCCTGATGCAAGGTGCTATAGTGTAGATGAGGAATATCCTCCACTGACACACATTAAAGTCTTGGTCCTCAGCTCACAGCACTACTGAGAGGTGGTGGATACCATTTAGGAGGTGGGTCTCAGAAGAGGTTTTAGATCATTTGGGTTAAATTTAATCTAAATTCATTCAAACTAAAGGTGAGTTTTATGCTTAGAGATTGTCAAGCAGTAGCCTCTCTTCTCTTTCTCTTCAAAAAGTGAACAACTTTACTTTACCACATGACCCCCTTCTATGGTGCCTTGCCTTGCCACAGGCCCCAAAGCAATGAATCCATCAAAATTAGACCAAAACCTCCAAAACAGCCAATCAAAATACAGTTTTCCTTTTTAGCATCTCAGTATCTCAAGTATTTTGTTGCAGTAATAGAAAATTGACTTATACATAAGGGTTGACATACAAAGAGTTTATTTTGGAGTTGAATCTAGGAAATTAAGGTAGGAGAATAGAAAAATGACTCAGAGAAAGGAAAACAAAACCAATAAAGTACATTTTACCATCCAACTTGCCACCATTGGCAAGTAGAACATAAATCTGTTGAGGAATCCTGCAAATCAATGTGAACATGTGTCCCCGAATTGTTCCAAATGAAGGCTAAGGGGACTGATGATTTATGCTACAAGGTCATTAATCACTGGTTGTAGGACAGCTGTTAATGTGGAATTTGAGTGTTGGTGGGTACAATCTGTGAGCACTTCCAGAATGCTGCATATACAGCTCTTAGGAAAAGGAGGAAAATGCTATATGTTTAAATTCAGGCTGTGGTACACTCAAATGTGAGACCCAGGAGCAAGTGAACAGTGCATCAATTGACAGCACTTACTTCACCCTATAATCTTGGAGTGCCAAGGCCAAATAATTCCATGTTATAGTACTGAGTTTCCCAAAATGGCATATGAAATGAAACTTAGACAAATATTTTAGTTTCAACCTAGTCTAACTAAATTCAAAACTTCTTTCCTCATAGTCATCATCCTACTACTAAATAGGGGACATGGTAAAAATATGGCATGAGACAAGCTGACAATGTAAAACAGGTACTCTAGATGCTTTAGAGACCTTAAAGTGTGCCTAGTAAATTTAACTTCATTTTAATTATGTGTAAGAAACTGAGGTTTCTCCTCTGGGATAACAAGTAAAAGATTGCCTGATCTGCAAGATCTCACAATCGTGTGTGTGTGTGTGTGTGTGTGTGTGTGTGTGTGTGTGTGTTAGAGTAGGCTGATATATCACTTCAAGAAAAATTTCAAGAAAACACCCATCTCACTAACCCAATTATTTTTCTCTTTTGCCATTTTTTTGATGGCCATGAACATTTTTTCTGGGATGAAATTTCTTATCAGTAATAAAGCAGTGAAAAGAATAATCAATAGGGCATCAAAAGCCATGGATTCTGTGCCTGACTTTGCAGCACAATTCTTGTATGACTTCAGACAAATACTGATTTTCCTGGCCACAGATGTTTTATCTGTGGAATAGAGTGGAAGTAACAGAACCTTATTATTTGAGGAGCTCCAAAGTCCTTTCCAGACTTAAAATTGCCATGCCATGCCTTAAGACAAACTGTAAGCCAGAAGGTTTCAAATGAATGTTCTCTCATTCCTTTTTCTCCAAAGAAGTTCCGCAGTAGTCTAGGATTTACTTTTTAGAAGAATCCTTGTATTTTCTTTTTGATGACTGAAAGTAACTCATTGATATTCCAAACAGGACAGTTGTTAAGCCTTTATTTCACAATATGACCCTTTGCACATTAATAGTCAGAAAACTAAGACTTAAATAAATAGAAATTACTGTTTGTCCCAAGGATTAAAGGAGAACAAGTTTGTTATTGTCAAATAGTTTTCACAAAGAATATTAGAAGACCATGCATTATAATAGAACAGAACAAATTCAATTTTCCAAGTTAAGGCTTCAGAAGAAAAATAACTGAGACTTTATACATACATATATATGAAAAGTTCATATATTAATTTATAATTATGTATACATTTATGTAATATATCCAGACAATTTGAATAAATGCATATTTTAAGGTCTTATATATGTTTTGTCTGATTTATTTCCTAGTATTTGTCTAGTTTATTTCATAAAACAGAATAGTTTTAAATATCTTGTGGAGTGGGTTCACAAAAAATTCGCACTGATTATTAATTGATTGTATTTGATATTAGGACCAAAATAAATTTCTATAATAACTTCAAATACTTTTAAGTTTTTTCAGCATATTGTGTAGGAAATAATTTAAAAATGACAACTGTAGGATTGGATTGAAGAAAGGAAAGAATGCATATGTGATTAGAAAAACCAAGATACAATGCAAACTAGAGGAAATGCTTCCATATTCATTACTATCTGTTCATCTAAGATATGCTAAGTTTGCTATGATGTCAGAGACAATCTCATGCAAGTTTTGTCTTCACATACTGTTTTCTGAAGCTTGCATTCCTCAGAAATAACTACTACGTTTTGTCATAGTATGTCCCTTTGGGAAGCTGTACGTATTTGTGACTGATAAACTGATGTGTAGCATTGATCACTGGAAATGAATATGTATTTGGGTTCTTGAGGCCAACCAGAGTTCTGATTAGGAAAGGGAGATTGGAAAAACATCGAAATAGAAGTTGAAGGCTCTAATTTCTAGGATTTTGCTGAGGCCTTTATTGGAAAAAATATATAGGTAGGAGTCTAAGGCAAGTTTTCATGCACTATGTTCTTTATTGAAAATACTTTTATCTTCATATCCTTTCCTCCATATTCCTGATCTCTTTTAGTCAAATGTATATATAATTCAGATTTAAATATGTTTATCATTTTGTATTTCCATTTTCTGAATGGAAAGTGTATTTATTTTATTTATAACTTTCTACTATTTTTCATGATACTACTCACATTAGTGAGTAACTACTGGGTCTTTCTTGCTCCAATACACCAGTAACAGTACTGATCTGATTTCAGCAAAGCCTAAATACCCAATATGGTGCTAAATTATGATTATTGAATAAATCAGCAGTCAGTTTCTTGCCCAAAGGAGAAATCCTACTAAGAAAATAACCATTTATTCTTCGAACATTTCAAAAGCAAATTTTAAATAGACCATTTCAATTATGAATATGTGATAGTGTTGGAAAGCAAAGAAAATGAAAACCAAAACCAAAACCAAACCAAACCAAACCAAACCAAAACAAGACCATAATGAAATCTTCCTGGTTCACTAGTTCCTGTTTTACATGCAGATGCATCCTTACCATAGAAGATAAGTGTAAGAAAGTCCATAAGAACTTTTGTTCAAAAAACCAAAAAAATTAGAAACAATTAATGCCCAGTAACAGAGGGGAGAAATAAATGTATTATAGTATATTCATATAAGGAAATACTATACACAACCATGATAAATAAATTTGGAAACCTAAAAGAGCATGAATGAAAAGTAGTAATCAGGGATTGAACAATAGGAACAGAAAGTCCTATAAGGCAAGAAGTCAAAAACAAAATCTCTTTAACTAGATAACCGAAAGCAAATAATATACATTTAAGGCACAACATTGTACAGTATAATATAATTTTAGAAAACAAAATCCCCACAAGATTCAGGATAGTACTCAATGAAGAAAGGAAACATTTTAATTGTTAGGTTGGATGGCATATTTATAGATATTCATTATAAAAACCATCAGAACTAGAAGAATGAATAAGTGTGTGAAAAGATGAATGAATGAACAAATGGCCAAACACACAAACAAATAAACAAATAAAAATGTATAAGGATCCTACACATATTAATTATTGCAATCATCATTGAATCAAGATTTGTGATTAACATGATTCATACACTCAATGTCCATTAAAATGCATTAGAGTACTTTATCAGTGGTGATGACTTTTTAAATACTTTAATTGCCAAGGTTTCATTAACCTTGGTGAAAAGTAAGATCAAATAGCAGTCTGCCATCCATAAAATAAGCAAGCAAATTCCTGAATGTAGTATCACTTTGTGTATTTTGGATCATTTATTCATTCACTAATTTAACTTGTCACTAGAATATTTACTGAGCATCTACTAAGCAGTAGCAAGAACATCAAGAAGTTTATAAACACAACCATTAAGGTATGAATTAAAGCTTAGTTTAAAACATGAGTAAACTAATAATTATTAATTTGACAAATGCTTCAAAAGTAGAAGTAAATCATACCTACTCTGAGAGAATTTGAGGTCTCAAAAGTAGAAGTTCAAAGATAAAAAAAATAATACCAGTTTTCTGGGGAAACATTTC
>RJWM01013636.1:0-52757 GCA_004363535.1 Dasyprocta punctata
TTTTTTTTTTTTTTTTAGTACTGAAAGTTTCTTAGAGTAGTTCTTCTTAAACATTAGTGTGTAATGTTAATATGAATTACTTATGGATCTTGTTAAGATACAGATTCTGTTTTACTGGGTCTGGGGTAGAACCCAAGAACTTAGCACTTTAAACTGGCCCCCAGGCGTACCGGTACTACTAGTCCACAGATCACAATTTGAGAAGCGAGGTCACACCTCCCCAAACAGTGGACCAAGACGCAGTGGTCTGCTGCTGGCGGGTTACAGGTACATTGACAGTGGCCCCACAGCTGTGGGGCAGTAAGCGTGCCTAAGCCAGCACTCAGGCTTGCGAAACCTCCGCTGCGTTCTCCAGAAAGACGTTCGTGTTACTGTTTTGTACATGGGCACAATGTGAAAGTGACGGGAAGCACCACTGAGAGATGGATACTATATATAATGAAACTGAGACCACGGGGATGCCCAGTAAATGAAACTACAGAGGGATAGGACTCATGCATGCTAACACTTGGTGCTGATTTAGTATTCATCTAAAATGGCATGAACTCTCTAATATGCTTAAGATATCAATTACTGCTCTATTTATACTTCTAAATAAGCAACACTTATTTCATTTATAACTGCTCACTTGAAAAGATCTGGAATGAGGTTCACATTTAATTGTGAATGTTAAATTTAAATTGCTCCCCCGTATACTTGTTTGGCATCTGTTTAAGAGCAAACATCTGACACAAGTAGTGGTAGTTAACCCAGAAATGATCCAATCTTAAATTTATGCTATTTTCCTCATTCTAAAAATGGAATCGTGCACAGCAGATTTTGATTTTCTGCTTAAACCATTTAGCTCCACAAGAAATGGATCATCTTTTTGCTCTTTGGTATAACATGGCTACTTGAGAATTATTTTTTCCGATCTACTTAACCACTCTTGAAAACATTAGAATACAAGTGATACCTCACTTCATTAACTTAATTTGTTCTACAGTTTTGGAAAAGATGGCCATGTTTGTGTTTGTACAGGAAAGATGGTGATGGTCATGTTCATCACGTGATGTAGAGTTTGCGAACAAAAGCGTTCATGAACCAAGGTACCACTGTAGTTTTCACCTTAGGAGCTAGTCTTTAGAATATGCCTGACTTGTCACAAGTAAGAGTGTTTTCCTCAATCATGTAATTTTTCTGAACCCATTATTGTACACAATTCCTTTTATCTATTCATCTTGACTCATTTAATAAAATAAAATAAAAGTGCTTGTTATATAATAATATGCAATAAAAAGTTTTCAAGAGACAAGATAATTTGTCAGAGCTCTGTATGATACAAGTAAGGATAAGGTAGTAGTCACATAAAGGAAAGGCATTAACACGTTCAGGACAGGGCCATAATTTGTATGTCTCATGGGCAGGCAGCTCTAAACCACTGTATACATGACTATAGTGGTTCAGGCCAGCAGGAATGTTACAGATAATTGAAAGGTGACTTGAAATTTGAACCACGGATGCCTGTGGGACACACACACGCCTCTCAAGTATCCCTCAAATCCTTGGAGGAAAGAATTTTTTAAACCAACAACAACAAAAGGCAGCTATAAATACGAAAGCAAGAATGGTTTTCTCAGTGGCACAAAAACTGTGAGGAATCCGGAAAGAAGGCAGTTGTGATTAGATTTAAAGAAAGAACCAACCTGAACACAGAAGAATACTGAAAAAATTAGGTGCAATGTAGTGTCCTCCAATCTGAGAGTCAGCAGATACTTTAAAAAGCAGGGATACTGGGGTAATTCCTTGGTGTATCACTTGATGAAGAAACGAGGTGGTATAATCTTTATAGTCTTATCCAAATTGTACCACATTATAGCCAACAGAGGTATTTGCTCTAGTGGAAATACTGGAAGTAAAGAAAGTCTGACAGAGCTCCAGTTTTTTCCTTCCAAAAGAAAGTCCCTCCTATTGTGCAGGAGACTAAATACCTGCACTACCCCACTTTAAATAATCAGGGGAGTAAGCTTGAGATCAATATGTAAGAACAGGCAGCCAAAAATAATTACTAAACAATTAAAGAAAGTAAATGCTCTGAAAAAGGCACTATGGTGTACTGAATAATGGCCCTTAAAATCAGGAAATCCTAGTCCCTAGAACCTGTAAATGCCACTGTATGTGAAAAAGAGGAAATGCAGATGTGATTAAATTAAGCATTTCCACAAGAGGAGATTATCCTGGATTGTCCACAGATACTCTCATAAGAAAGAGGCAGACACAGGAGAGAATAAGGTAGTATAACCATGGAGGCAGAAATTGGAATGATCTGTCCACAACCTGAGGAGTTGTAGCAGCCTCCAGAAGCTGGAAGAGGTGAGAAATAGACTCCCCGCCTTGAGCCTCCAGGTGGAGCGTGACTGAGTCAACCCCTTGATTCCAGCTCAGTGATACTCATTTCAGATATCAGGCTTCCAGAATTGTGAAAAACCAAGATTAAGTTGTTATGGGAGTTATAAGAAACTAAGAACAAGCAGTTGTGAAATAGAATTAACACCAGAGAAAACAGAATACATAGAAGAGAATGAAAGATAGTTTTTAAGAAATACAAATATCTTTAAAGGGTAAATGAGGTGGTAGCTTCAACAAAACAGGAATAGACTATTAGGAAGAGAATCCATTAGAGAAATTCAGATAATGAAAATTTCCTGAGATAGACTGAGTAGCAAAGAGCAGACTTTTTTTTTTAATTTTTATTTTAAAGAGAATAAAACCAAGCAAAATAAAACAGAACAGAACCAATCAAAACAAAACAGTGTAAGTGATACAGGACTTCAAAACAAGGTAATAGGAAATCAACAATGGTTATCATAATGCCTCTTGTCTTCAAAATAGCTGCCCATTTTCAACATAGTAAAAATCAAACAAAACAGAACAGAATAGAACTAATAAAAACAGAACAATGAACTCAATAAAGAACTTCAAAACAAGATAATAGTAAATCCAAAATGGCTGCCATAATAGTTCTTGCTATTTTTGAAATAGCTGCCCATGCCATTGGATATAATAAAATCAAACAAGACAAAACAATAAAACCCAACCAAACAAAACAATGACAATAGGGAATTAACAATGGCTACCACCTTCCAAAGGAGATCCCACATAGATGTTATATTGCATATTGTTATCCTCTGAATAGATGATCAGACTGCCAGCTCTAGGCCTGCAAAGTCAACGAAACACTAAACACTGTAAGCATTAAATTGGATTTTACCTCAATAGCTATCATCACAGCCTGTGTTTCTCCAAATCAGCTGGTCACTTCTGGGGCAGAGTGGTGTGGGGTGGGGGGACCTTGGCCCTTCTTATCTCCCAGCCTACAGGTAGGAAGGGGCTGGTGTCTGGTTCTTCCCGCAGCAGCCCACACATGGCGCCAACTCACAGGGAGGGCTTGGCTTCTTGTTGGCTTCTTGTTCTTCCCCTGCAGTCTGCAAATGGCACCAACTCACAAGAAAAGGCTGGCATGTGATTCTCTACCCAGTGGCCTGCGCGTGGTGCTGACTTGCAGGGAGGGCTTGTTTTCTTGTTCAAAGAGCAGACCTTTTTCTAAAAAAAAAAAAAAAAGACTGAATAAGTCTAGACTGCAGAGCAAAAAGACAGAGCTAGAACACATGTAAGAGAAATTAGGAGAAAGGGAATCCACATCCAGAAGTTTCAGGATCAATCTTAAATTTAAAAGGGAACAAAAGAAAAATAAGGGAAGAAACACATAGGACACAAGAGTCTGTGGAGTACTTGGGTCCACTAAGCTCTGTGTAGGATAAGTGGAAGTAGTCACATTATGCCATCTTTAAGTGTAAAACACCAAGTGTAAAGGGAAAAATCCTTAAAAATTCCAGAGATAACCATTCATGAAGAGAAATTATTATATGCAATAGTACTAGAATTAAACAGACATCTCACTTCCTGTTAGCCATATTAGATACTTAAGGGCAGTATCTTCAAATGGGGGGAAAAATAACCCTCCTTTATTAAAAGAGGCTGAATTTTTTATTCAGAACATTCCCACAAAGAAAGATCCTACTCCAGATGACTTCAGTGATGAATTCTATCCAGTATTTAATACAGGAAGAAACACTTCCAACTTATTTTACAAAGACAAAGAATCATGATACCAAAACTTGACAAAGATATTGCAGGAATAAAAAAATTACACAACAGTATCTGTCATGAACACAAACATATAAGTCCTTAAAAAACCTCTGTTATGAGTTTATTGTGCCCCTTCCTCTTGAAAAGAAGTGTTGAAGCCATAACCCTTAGTGTCTATGAATTTGATCTTATTTGTGTAAATAGGGTCTTTGCTGCTGAGCTTAAAATGAACTCATCCCCGGGGTGTTCTGTAATCCAGTGTCTGACATCCTCATAACAAGAGAGAAATCTGGATACAGACAGTGGAGGCAGAGATTGGAGCAACACCATTGCAACACCATTGCAAAACACTGTGGTTGACACTGACTTCCAGGGGCCAGGAATCTGTGGGGCGAGGTCAGCACCTAGAACCTTCAGGAAGAGCATGGCCACAGGCACATCTTACTTTCACACTGAAGCCTATGAGGAACGAATGTCTGGTTTTAAGCCATCCATGTTGTGATACTTTGTTCCAGCAGCCTTAGGACTCTAATACAGCCTCTAAGGCATATACTAAAGCTGGCTAAATTTCTGTATGAAACTTCTGTATGGCCACAAAACTAAAAATCAAATTAAATGAGAAATGCAGAAGAAATGTTTGCCATATATACAATAAAGGAGAAGCACTTATATGATAACTGAAAACTCCCGTAAGACAGTAAAAGTCCATGGGTAGGTAGACATTTCTCTGAAAAAAAAAAACACACAAATGGTTCATACATATGTGAAAAGATCTTTATACGCATAGTCTAGAAATACAAAATAAAATGTAATGTGTTCTGCACATTCTGCAAAAGATTTTTTTTTAATTTTTGATTTTCTTTTGCAGAGTTTTTTGGATGGGTTAGGGACATTAATGCTGTTCCTTATTGGTAGGCCTATGGGTAAAATGTACTCACTTATTATTGTTGGTAATACAACTGGTATATAATTAGTCTAGAGGCTAAGTGAAGCATTTTAAAGTTTGTAGCACCTTTTCCGACCAATTAGACAGAAATAATGTTTCTGTATATGCCTAGGGAATGATGGCAACGGGGATTTTATATTCAGTGTTGTTAGTGTTTGTTTGAGAAGTTAAAAGGAAACAGGCTGAGCATAGAATGATAACAGATTCTGTTATACTAATTATAGAGTACTCTGCAACAGAGACAGTATGAAATCAGAGTCAGATCAAATACACTAATACAACAGGACCTCTGATACATTTTCAAGTGGGTCAAAAGCAGTGTGTACAGTATATCAATTGTGTTTGTGCATAAGACTATGTATATATAAACAGCTATAACTGTACTGATGGTAGAGATTTAGATGGGTACACATAAACTCTTGAACTCTAATAAGAGGAGATCTGTGCTGTTTGAGGAACTTTTCAGTTGGATGTGTTTTGTTTGAATCTGTTATGATAATGCATTCAGATATTTTATACTTTTAAAAATGACATTGTTTATATGCCAACTGTATTCCTTTAGGTTTGGAACATTATAGGCAGTTTAAAGTTTGGTATTCAGAAAATTTGTCACACACATGCATGCACACATGTATTTAGAAATAGTTACTGAAGAATTGTAAGAGAAGCACAGAGAATTCTCAGACTTCCTCCAGGTTCCCCAGTTGGTAACATTTTACATGTTTGCTTTCTCTTTCTCTTAGCCATTATCATTATCCTTTTTCTGAACCATTTGAGAGAATATCATAGATTTATCACTAGCATGTATTTCTCCAAACAAGGACACTGCCCCATTTATGTATCATGTAAAGATGTAGTTTAGCTCTGTGTGATAGTGCACACCTGTGATCCCAGCACTCTGAAAGTGAAGCCTGGGCAACTTAGTGAGACCCTCTTTCAAAATTAAAAAAAAAAAAAAAGCTGGGGTTGTGCCTCGGTGCAAAGGCCCTGGGTTCAATCCCCAGTGCTGCAGAAATAATTAGTTAACTTTAAAATATAGTTTATACATTAAAAACAGTAATGCTTATTGTTCTACAGCTTAACTTTGTTTCCCCCATTCTCCTCTCCACAATGTAGTTATTCAAACCATTAAGGTATCTCATTGCTAATCCACTGGAATTTCCCCAGTGCCCCCACAGTGTCTCCTTTTTCCTTTTGGACCCAAAATCTAATCAGAATCCTCGTACATTTACTGGTGCCTTTCAGTTTTCTTCAACATGGAATAATTTTCCAGGACTCCTTTGTCTTTGATGACCCCAACAGTTTGAAACACAAAGGCCTTCCTTTGTGCAGCATGTCTCTCACTGGATTTTCCTCATTTCAGGTGCAGGCACAAAGCCATACTTGCTTATTGTGTCCTTGAGAACTCGCAGGATGGTGACCTGCAGGTGCCACCCCTGCCACATTACCAGTTTTTTTCACTTTGTAATTAATAAGCAATTTATGAGAAATCCTCCAAGACACTGCTAGTGTCCCATTTCTCATCAAATTTGTATCCATCCTAAGCATTCACTGATGATTCCTTAGTTACTTTTCTCATTGCTGGGACAAAATACCCTGCACCCAAAAGTTTAAGGAGGAAAGGTTTATTTCAGCTCGCAGTTTGTAGAGGTTTTAGTCCATAGTCAGCTGGCTCCAAGGCAGGGTGGGATGGCAAAGGGACATCACCGATGAGAAACAGTTCATGGAGTAGCAGACAGAAGACAGCAGCAGCAAAGAAGCAGCAGCCAGCCTGCCTGCCCTCTCTCCCTTTATATTCCGTCCAGGCTGTAAGCCTGTTGGTCGGTGCCACCTACACCAAGAGTGGGACTTCCGTTATCTACACCCAGGACTTTGCTGAACTCATTTAGTTATCATACACCCTAGATCCAACCACCTACAGAAAGCCCCACCTGTGAGTGCATGAGCCTTTGAGAGGTACATCTGGATACAAGTTACAACAATTCCTATCTGAGTTAGCTACTATCATGATGCTGGTCAGGTGTGGTTTTTTTTTTTTTTTTTGGTACCGGGGATCAAACTCACAACCTCACGCCTGCCAGACCAGTGCCTACACCACTGAACTAAATCCCTGGCCCTATGTTTTGAGACAAGGTCTCACTATGCAGTTCAGGCTGGTCTTGAACTCACTTTGTCACTCAGGCTGGCCTCGAACTCACAACAGTCCTCCTGCCTCAGCCTCCCGAGTGCTGGGATTAAAGATGTGCACCACCACGCCTGGCTTCATGTGTGATTTTTGTTTCCAGTATTCTTTCCTTTTTGCTGTTTGGTGTTCTACCACAAAAAACGAGTTTTTCCTTCTCTTTATTTAATCTGGACTCATGGGTTTCTACGTTAGTAACAGATTATAACCCATTGAATATCACCATTAATTTCAAGTTCAAATTGTCTCATTTGGGCCAGTGGAAACCCCATAAAGGTGGCTAGCTAGGTCGTGTTGACATGACTCTTTTTTTTAATTAATTAATTAATTTTTTTGGCACTTCTCTACTGTGATAGACTGGGTAATGATCCCCCAAAGATGTCTACATCCTAATTCCCCCATCCATGTAGGTTATCTGGGTGACCCCAGCTAATCACAAGGGTCCTTGTAAAGAAGAAACAGTAGGGGCAGAGAAAGCAGAGATGAAGAGGTAAACGCAGAAGCAGAGGCAGAGGATCTGAGTGAAAGGTGGGAAGATGTTACGCTGTTGGCCTTCAAGATGGAAGAAGGGGCCTTGAACTTCTTAACATGGTGAACATCATTTTCTTTTTACTACTTCTCTGTCTTGTGTCGTGTTATGATGAAATTCAAATATTTTGTGGCTTTATGTGGTTCTTTTTTCTTAAACTGCATTTTCCAGTACTTAGTTTTCTTCCTCTATCATTTAAATTCAAACATGACTAGCCTGCCCTTGAAAGCACCTGGATCTATCTCACTTTTGCTGAAACCACTTTGAAAACTTAGCTTAAATACAAAATAATGTGCTTTTATAAATGTCATGAGAAGTTTTTGTTAGGAAACTTATAAAGTCACATTAAGGCTTGCAAATTGCCTTTGTGTTTATAGTTAGTAGATCTGCAGTCTGTCAGTATCAGTGTTGAAGTCAGTCAATAGAAAGAGTAAAGTAGAAAACTGGGCCATCAATTGGAGTTGTGATTCTGTATTCCCAGAATTAAAGCCCATATTCCTGGGAATATTGATACTGAGCTGATCGAGTTGCTATGTCAATGGATAACTTTTTCAAACTAAGCTCCTGACAGTCTTCTTTTAAGAGAGGTATCTTGTAGGTGAGAAACTGTTAAGAGTGTGTTTTTGATTTAGCCAAACCTCCACATGAATTTTAGGATTGGCACTTCTTAGCTGAGACAGGTTGAAAGGTCATTTTTCTAAAGCTGTTTTTATTTCTAAAGTGAAGAAATTCCAGTTTTATTATTTCTGAAATGGAGATTATATAAAGTTACAGGGACTAAATGAGAAAACGTAAATAAAATCTTATGCATATAACTATTTTATAAACGAGTTATTAGTAAGAATTTAAAAGCTGGGGATGTAATTGCCTAGCATGTGTGAGTCGGTGGGTTAATCCCATAGAACATATGCACTACACACGCTCACACTCACACACACACACACGCCCAGAATTTTAGTTACAGAATAACATTGCAGTGCAAATCAACTCTGGTGATAATCAAAATAGTTAAGTGTCACTTTTTTTTATTTTTATCGACAGTAAAGTTATTTTCCATTCTGTGCATTTTTTCTTACATTTTAAAGTGTGTATAGGGGTAGTCAGATTATATTTTAATTTTATATATTTGTATTACATTTAGTAAAATGTCCAGCAAACAGGGTACACATTAATGTTGACGCTAACATGGTATACATTCTTAAGGGTTCCATGTCAATGTTCTTTCTTATACTAAAAATTGTTTCAAAGATGCTACATTTCTACACAGTGATAGGGTTTTTGCTGTTAAGTTACAATGTAATCAGGTACAATTAGTTTGACACCAATATGGTTATCCTATATTACTTACTTTGGAATGTAATTTAACTTTACTGGTATAGTGATTATTTCTTCCATTTTTAAGCTTCTATTTCAGTGAGTTTAAGAAGAAAAATGTATTAAAGTGTATACTTTTATTATTAAACATTTTGTCAGGTGGATAGTCCATGAAAATGTAATCTTGACTTAATTGTTAGAAAACATAAAATAGGAAATATAAGATCTCTGTTTCAGTACGACTGACTAGATTATTGTTATATTTCACCATAATGGCAACATCTGCCAGGGAAATTAAAACAAAATTTCCTCCCTAAGGAGATCTCAGCCTGCTCCAGCTAAAGCTGTGTATATCCAGAGAATGCCAGGAAATTCTGACATATTGTTGGAACAAACACTTCCAAAATAGCTTGTGTTTTTTCTGTTTTAGCAACTTCACTGTGTGGTGGTTGGAAGTGAAAATGCCAAGAGATACTTCGAAGCAGTTCAAGGATCCAAAGAGCATCGAGGAGAGCTTTTCGGGACCCGTAACCTCTTCACGCTGAGATGTCAGGGGTCTTGTCTTACAAGGGACATCTTGGAGGTGTGAAATTGTTCTCGGACCCTTTCAGTAATACAGTATTTTAAATACAGTTTTATCCTTCCAGAAGCTTGAAATACAATTGTTGGTGACTTTTCAGAGGAATTTTCAGTTTTCCTTATCAAAAATGCGTATGTTTAGTCATTTTACTTTTAGAGAACTAGTAGATGAGTCATTGCACCCCTAAGACAGGGTTTCCCCATGCATAATGATAAGTAACGCACGTATACATACAGATACATGTATGAGAGTGTAGGAACTCTGAAGCCATGTTCAGAGGTCCAGAGGGAAGTTTATTTTGTAAACAGCTGTTAAAGTCAAGAATTAAAAAAAAAATTCCTAAATACAAAACTATACAATATGTTTTGATTAAAAGTTACCAAATACTCCCTAAGATGTGCTCTCATGTCTCATAGAAATTTTCCTTTTCTGTTCCTAATAAAAATTCCACACTAATATTTCACACTCTTCCATTTGTTCATCCTCAGCATTCAGATGTTCCTTATTCTTCAAAGGAGATATTTATATCCTTTTGAAAAATCTTTAAATTTTTTAATATACCAGCCTGCTAAGGATATTAACCTGTTGTTCTAATTGACATTAGTATGGATTTCATAAAGTCCTGGAATCGTCCTCGTTTAAATTTCCTTATAAAATACATGAGAAAACTGAGTCTGGGAGAGTATCAGGCTGTTTCTCTCGACTTCAAGAACTTTGTAGTAAAACCTTAATGTAATTCATTTAATTTATAAGCACCATAAGGTTTAAGAAGAAACTGGTTCCTGTACTTGTGGAACTTAGGCCATGTTAATGGGAGGTGGAAGAGGACACTTACACAAGGAACGATCGGTATTAAGAATGTTACGCTAAGCAAGTTCAGATGTGGTTTGAAATGGCCACCAATTGATGAGGAAAAAAAAGGTGTACATTATTTGTATCCTGGAAACATTTGAACAGTAGATGATGTGTGCTGCTGATTTTTTATGTTATAATAAGTAAATATTTGATTCTGAATTGAAAGGCCAGTGAGACTGGAGGGGGACAAACAAGAACAAGAGATGAGGTGAAAGAGGTGTCAGAGAGCTGGGCCATGCAGGAATTCCGGCTTTTATTTTGAATGAAACAAAAGCAACTGGAGGATTATGAAGGGAAGACACAGTCTGATTTCTATTACCTTGACGATTGAGAATTAGACTGTAGAAGTCTAATAGAATTTGACTTCGGGAGGGTGGAAGCAAGAAGCCAGTTAGGAAGAAACTCCAGAGATGATGGTGGGTTGGACTAGGATGGTGGTGGCAGATTGCATGAGAAGTGGATGAAATTCTACACCCGTTATGAAGAGTGGGCTATTGAGATTCGCTGATGAATCACATACAGGGTATGAGACAAAGAGGAATTATGGATGGCTGAGCAGCTGAAAACTGAAGTTGCCATTTACCTACCACAAAGGAGTCCTCCAGCTGGAGGATTTCTGGTCCTGCCCGTTGCGTCTGTTATTGCCACTTGGTATGTGCTGAAGGGAAAAGTGGCAGTGCTAGGATGAGGTTCCCATCGCCTCACAGTAGTAGCCTCCAGGCATGAGACGGAAGACCTGTTCTTCTTTGAAGGTTTTTAGGGGAGACATGCTTGCTACCCTGGATACCAGGTGGCTGGCCCTTGCTGTTGGTATGTCTGTATATGTGTAAATTGGGCACTTACAACTCTGGTGATGGCAGTACTTCCCCTTGTTCTACCAGATACAGCCTTAGAAAGGGAAAGAATGGATTTCCTTTTGAAGAAAATTTTGATTTTCTAGTATTTAGGCTGTTTGTGCCAAAGTCCTAAAAGTGCCAATACTTTCCCAAAAGTTGTGGCAAGCCTGTTATATAATTAAGGTAGTGTTTTTAGTTTCATATTAAGATGGACCTTTTCATTTTTGTGTCTGTTATACCTAAGGGCTTCATAAATACTTTTCAACAAATATGAATGATAAATATACCAGTGATGTAAGATAGGTTTCAGTTTTCCAGTGTTCACCATTGTGTCTGGTGTTTGAAATGTTGCTAACATGTCCTTACCATAATTATTACATAGGAATGATAAGTATGTATATAATTCTTAGGTAAATAGATAACATTTTTTCACTCCTCTGTCTCCTACTGGTGCCTTTAGTAGAGTTAGCTAGAAAGTACTATTAGCTTTCTATGTCTGAAAAAGTAAATTTTAAGACAAGAATTAGGAATAAAACTGTATATATAGAGTTCCTTAACTAGCAAATGAAAAATAACATTAAGAATGCTAAAGCAAGCTACACTCAGTTTTCCTTTCATAGTGCCAAGATTTAACATGTTATTGCTGTTCTTTGTCTGGTTGTTTTCTATCCCTCCTCTCTGTTTTACACAGTTATTTGTATATTTCCTTGCTGACATTATAGAGAGAAGGTCAAGTAGAAGCAGGGATCATGACAGCCACAACATGGTTGAAGGAAGAACTTGCAGCACAGGAACTGGAAACAGTAAGTGATGTTTGAGTATGTGGCTGGCCGTGCCTGAAAAATATGTCTTCTGACAATTCTGTTTCTTTTTCTTCCATTTTTCACTGTGTAAAAGAAAAAAAAATCTTTTTAAAAAAATCAAGGGCACAAAGTATGTCCTCTCATTAGTAATTTATGCCAATTTAATAGTAAAAACAAATTCAGGAGCAGTCAGCAGGCATCTTAACTGGAGTTTTAACTACAATCTCTAAGTCAAAAATTAAATACACCATGTAGGTGACCAGTGCAACCTAAATAAATAACATTTGACTAAAAGACAAATTAAATGGAAAAATAACCATCATTGTGTAGTCATTCTTGGAATCAAAGCAGATGATGTATTTCATTTGAGTCCTTGATCTTGTAATATTCAGTAGCTGCTTACCTTACATACCATGATATGTATATTGTCATCCTAAGGTGGTTCTAGACATAAAAGACATGTGGAAGGTTTTTATTTTTGTTACCAGTTTTTTATTTTTAGAGATCGTCTTAGTTAATTTTTTCATTGCTGAGACAAAATACCCAACACTCAAGGTTTGTTTCAACTCACAGTCCATAATCAGCTGGCTCTAAGGCAGAGTGGCAAGGCCGAGAGGCATCACAGAGCAGGCAGGAGCAACAGACAGGAGACAAGCAGTTTCAGCAGCAAGCAGCAAACTACATGCAACCACAGTAACTCTCTTTCTGTCCCTTATATTTTACAGAGTGTGGGTAGCACTCACCCCCAGGACAGGATGTCCTTAATCCCAGCATCATGCTCAGTAGATCCAGCCACCTCTGAAAAATTCCATGTATGACTGCATGAGGCTTCGAAGGGATAGCTAGACACAATCCATGACAGAGATTTAACTATAAATTTATTCCAGACCATTGATCTTGAATTTGAGTGGAGTACTTTTTATGCCAGACGTGGTAGCACACAGAACCAGCGCTCAGGAGGTTAAGGCAGTAGGATTGCCATGAGTTTGAGGCCAGCCTGGACTATAGAGTGAAACCCTGTCTCAACAAAACAAAACATTTTTTAAATTTAATGAAATATATGAATATCAAATATTGGCAGAAATATCACTAGGTAACACTTTCTCAAAGATTTTTACCCTTAAGCCTCAGTTGTCTGAATATATTTTGCTCTAATGAATGTGAAAAAATCAAATTAAATATTGGGCTTAAATATGTAGCAAATTTTACTTCAAAGCTTTATTTTCTAGTGATTAAGATCCTGTTAGATTTATTTTCAATCAACTTGATCCATTCTGCAGCTATAAATTCTTTACTTTGCTAACTTGTAAATTTATATTGTTCTTCAAGCATGATTGGAATTACCTGCTGGACCTCAGTAAATCCCAGTAATTCTTAAGCAATGAGTAGCATGCTTTTCACTTTTGAAGCTAAAATTATGGGTTCCTGCATTTTAGAAGCTATTTTCCTTGAGAATGATTTGATCATGCAGTACTCTAGGTTGAATTTTTACGTATTTTGGAAAGAGAAATGACTGTTTCAGATTCTAATATTAAATTGTTTGCATTCATTATAGATGTACTTTTTAAAAATGTCAAGTACTTGTATCTAAATTATCTGACCAAAATCAGTTTCCTTCCAGCGTGATAGAGTCAGTAGCATCATCTTGATGTTGTCTTCTGTTTTTGTCATTGCTTCTTATGTAGCCCAAAGTGCCTGGCTGTCAAGAACCCGGAGAACAGCAAGGACCAATAGCAGGGAGTGACCTCTGCAGCGACCTTAGTGATGATGAATCTGTGGGAGCCCCAAGAATAAAGACCACTAAACACAGAGCATCTGGCTCAAGCAAAGTTTCGGCTTCCTCAGGACAGCTTACCTTATTCCAGTGTGGCTTCTCTAAATTATTTGAGGCAACGTGTAAAGCAGTTGAGGGGAGCGATGAACACTCTGCCTCTGGGGAGGAGAGTTTGGACGAGCAGCCCCCACGCCTCGCCACAGAAGCCAGAGACACTGGCCGTCAGCAGGCTCGGGATGTTGTTGGTACTTCAGAACATCAGCAGCCAGATAGAATCCCAAGCCCCAGTGAAAAATGTGTTTTTGATAAAAGAGAGATTTTAGGACAGAATATTTCTTCCGAGTCTGATGATGAGGAAAATGTTAAAACTACAGCTGGCCATCACTGCATTTTACAGAATGACACAGAATCCGAAGATAGTGATGTCATCTTTCCCACACAGTACACAACTCAGAGAGCTCCTAACAGTCGTATAAGGCTTAAGCTACCCTTAAATGGAGCCAAAGATTCTCACACAGAAAATCCTGTAAAAATAAATAATGGTGATGGTAGAAGGATTGATAATACAGGAAATCAATTAATTTCAAAAACCTTAAGTCCTGAAGGCATGACTCTGAAGTCTATTATGAAAAGAAAAAGCCCTGATGATGTTAGTGATGAATCTGATGACATTGACATTTCCTCCAAGTCAAGAGTAAGAAGGCAAAGTTCATTGAAGTTTAAGAGCAAAAAGGAAAAAAGGAAACTTCATGGTTTTCCCAGAGCACTGAAGAAAACAAATCCACTCTGTAAAACAAATGAAGATTGTAACTCTCAGCTTATTGATGAATTTTCGTCCTCAGATGATGATTTATCTGCTCGCCACTTCCATTTCTCTAAACAGAGTCATAGAACAAGAACCCTAAAAGACAGAAGCAGTTTCTCTTCGGAATTACCTAGCCGTGACAAGAAAAACAGCACTTTCATACCAAGAAGACCAGTGAAATTTTCAAATGAGAGAGTTGCCCATCAGGAACAGATGTATGAATCAATGGATAAGCTTTTAGGTAACTACAGACACATTGCAAAACTGTTTTTGAATGGTAGTTTAGTGCATTTAGTAGCTCCATGGAAAGATTATTGAATTAACTTATAAAATAGCTCTATAATCAAAATGGTATATTGAGGCACAAATAAGGAAGCGGGTGAGTGGCAGGATAAAGGGTAGACCACCTAGATCATGCTAGAGAGCCACATCCTAATCACAGCCTTTCTGCCCCCATAAATGCCAGTCATTCTGAATTCAATAATATGACTTATTTACATTCTTAATGGTTTTATCACACAAAGGTGCATCCCTAGATATTATAGTCAGGTTCCATTTTTAAAAATATTACATAGCCTCTTCAGTCTATAGGAATCCTCCTTCATCCTTTTCATTGTTTTGTAGTTCACCTGTTGAAGTACCTGGGCCGTTTGCATTTTGCCAATTGTATATTCCCTGTGCACCTGAGCATGTGTCTCTGTCTGCTGTGTTATCTGCAAACAAGCAGTGGGCTCCCTAGACTGGATCAGACTCAGGTTTATGTCCTTTGGCAAGACAAAAACTAGTGTTTCATAAGACCGTAGGAGACACATCATGTTGCTTTGCTGTCTTTATAATCTTAGCAACCACTCATTCTTAATGCCTGTACCTGTTTGTTTATTTGTTTATTTGGTATGGGAAAATGATATGTTCTGCTTCTGTTATTTCATTTTTATCAGTTAGAATGCTTCTTCAAATACTTCCCCTCATCAGCTATTGCTTACCAAGTACTATGGTTCATATAGGATAGGCATGGAAAATGTTTAATTCCTTTCTTTTTTTTACCAGTTAGCAACATAATAAATTAGTTCTAATTATCCTTAGAAGAGGGCCTATTCTTTTCTTATTCATTATGAATCGATTTAAGCACACTTAATGGTCTCAATCTATTATGATTAATATCATTATTATGGTTCATTTATCCCATCTTTGCCCAGTGCTGCCATTTGACATGAGCATTTGTGTTCCTAAGATCTTCTGGCAAATCTTCCTTGTTATGCAGTATTGCCGGATGTTCCAGAATTGTGTCATGTATTTTCTGACCGCGACCTGGTATTGGTCATCTCACTAAGAAACCTTGGGTTTCTTTTAGGGAGAACATGTGTTTGAAGACCACAGTCTGGTGCTTGGAATAATCACTGCAAATTATTGGCTTGGTTATTATCTCTGAAACTTCAGTAGTCAGACTTTCTGTGTATACATTTTTGTCATACACACATTTATATGTGTGTATATATACACATTATGTAAGAACATAAATAGATATTTATATGTAATGACAACAAATTGCCTCAGGAGCTCACATTTATACTTCTGTATTTGTATTGATACTTAATTTGAGAATGTAAAGCTCTTGCTTAACCTCTATCTTATATTTATTCTAGTTTACAGACATACAGGGAATGATTTAGTCATGATGTTTCGTAACTGCTTGTATGTTTTGCTCCACATTGTGTGACAGACTAAGAATAAATAGCAATAATACCACGCTATGATTACTGGAAACATTTTGGTTTGGTTGGTTTTTTCCATATTCCCTCCCATTTCTTTCCATTTCCAAAATGGATCTATTGTGTCAGAGATACTGACATGACATTGTATGCTCTTCCCCGCCCCTTACTTGTGGTTTGTTTCCTCCACAACAGTCTTCGTATCAGTGTTTGGTTGTTTTGGTTGTCCGAAGGTTGTTTTCTACTAAATTTCTCAAGAAGTGTTCATGGGAATGATATTTTTTCCTGAGATTATTGTGATAATAGTTCATGCTTTTATAAGTAAAAGTCTGTTATACTGGTTAGGAACTGAGGTTCACACTTTTTTCTGTAGAGTATCTTAAATATGCCACCCTGTTTTCTTCTGGTACAAACTGTGGTGTCACGTGTCCCCCACCCTGCCCTTCTTGCTTAAGGAACTTTTTGTCCTTTCCATCGTGGTCCAGTAATTCTACGAGATTAGATCTTAGTATTGGTTATTGTGGATCAGTGGTCTCATATGCAGTGTCCTTTCCTCTGGCTTTCATTTCGGGAAAGCTTTCTTCAATGGAGTTATTACTCTTCCTGTTCTTTTGTTTTGGCTTTCATTTTCAGGGACTTCTGTTACTTAACGTCCGCTCTACTTTACCTGTGTTCAGAATTTGCCTTAAATCCATTTTATCTCTTTTCTTCATTTCTTTTTGCTTATTAAAAACTTCCATTTCGCTTAAGATATTTTCTGTTGTGTTCATTTCCTCTTGCGTTTCTTCTACCATAGGTCAGTCTTTATTTATGAAATAATTTTTTTTAATTTCTGAGATTCTCAAGTTCCCTCACTCATTTCTGCATTATGATTCTGACTTACATGTCCTTTTGTGTTCTTGTAATCAGTTATAGTTTTGATCTGTTTTGTGAGCACATCTTTGTAGCTCATTTTCAATGGTAGGAATTTATTATGCTTATTTTCTTTTCTCTCATCATAATTTTTGAGATTTGACATTGATACTTTTTTCATGTTTAGTTTTACACAAGACTGCTTGCTTTGCATAATAGTTAATTCGCCCATCATGCACTGTGATCCCCTCCCAGCAGGTTCTCCTCTTTGTCGAGTTTTTGCCTGGGTTGGAGCCCCAGCGAGTCAGTTTGGGGAGTTCCTAGAAGGTAGTGTGTTCCAGCTCCCCAGCCCTTCTTCCTGCAGCCTCCCACCCTCCTCAGCACTGGTGAGCAGGACACCTGCCCAGCTTCAGCTGCTGCCCTCTGGCTGGCGGAGTGTGCTTTCCACCCATACCTGTTGACTCTGTAAAGTGTTTGTTCTTAGGTCCTTCAGTGCCGTCCTGGTGCTTCCTTCTCCTTCACACAGACCCTGAGGCCTTGCAGACTTCATACTATTGCTGGGTTGTCCCTGTCTGCTTGTATTTTAGGGCTCATGGAGTCATTGCCTCATATATTTTGCTGTGATGTTGTGTGTGGATTTTTAGTTTTGCTGCTCAGGTATTGTTTGCAGGTGGGGTTTCAGAGAGATTGAAAAACTGCTTCCCTGGCTACCAATCTCTGCCCAGAATCTGTTTAGTGACTTTTAGGAGTTAGCGTTACTTTCAGTATTTGGCCTATTCCCACAAGACTATTTGAAGGAAGCTAGTGTAAAAGCAAAGATATTTTGTTTATTGTTGTGTTTGATTTACTTATACATCAGGCTTTCTTTTATCATCAGTAGTCCCATTTAAAAGTGCATTGGGTTACATACTTTGGTACCATTGTAACTGAGTACTGAGTTGTCCTTTGGTTGTACCACAGTGAGATTTTAGGTTTGAGGAATTACTGTACAAACTCAGTTCTGAATAGTTAGTTGATTTGGAGATTTTTCTCCCCTGGCAAAAGGTGACAGTATTTTGGAACTAATGCTATTTTGAATAATGCCTAAAATGTGCCATAAAAATTAAGAAAAATCTGAGTAAATTTTCTAGCAGAAGAATCCTTTGGTGAACTTTGAAATTGTATGCCACACATACTACCTGGTGTTTTGAAATTTAAGGAAAACGTTTTCCTAGTTCTTTAATCTCATTATGTAGCCGTGGGCTGTGCTTCACGAGCGGCCCTTTCCAGTTGAGAGAGCTTCAGAGCTCCCCCGCCCGAATGCTGGAGCTCCTGATTGAGGTGTGTTGCCAGCGCTGTTTGAGGAAGCTCTGACAGGCCTCTTGGCTAGCCTTCTCTTTTATGACCACAATTTAAAAATAATTTATAGGTACCTAAAAGCAAAGCAATAAAAACCCGCCATTTTAAAAATCTCTTTTAGATAAAAGCCATGACTTAATTTTTTTTTTCATTTCCTAAAGAACCCCCACCTTGACAATCTCTGGGCATATATATTAAAAAAGACTCAATGCGAGGAGTAAAACTGGACAAAGCCAACTGAAAAGAACTCCTTGGTCACCACCCATACTCCCATTCCATCACTGCACACAGGACCTGCTTCAGGAACAGATGAGGCCAGCACCACTCCTTTAGTTAGTAAACAACTTTTTTTTTTTAATTAGCAAAGAAGACAAATTCATAGAGGGGACTCTCGACCATGATTTTCTTGTGCCCAAAACCCCCATTTCAGGTTTAGATTTAGAGATTGTTACCTGGAAGAAGAATCCTTTTAGGAGTTTGAAACTGTGCACCATACATACTACCTGGTGTTTTGAAATTTAAGGAAAATGTTTTTCGCCTTACTCTTTTCATCGTATTATGTAACTGTATTTTGTTTTGCATGATTGGCATAACCAGCAGTTCTCATACTGGTGCAAAGGAAAAGTCATTGCCAGGTTAACCTAGACCAACATATTTGAAGAATATTGTGATTCTAGCATAAATAGTAAATGTTTTCTGTGAAGAATAAAAATAAAGCGGTGGACAGGGAGTGCAGCTCGGGAAGGCAGAGCCCTTCCCTCGCACGCACAAGGCCCTGGGTTCAGTCCCCCGCGCTGCCAAGCAAAATCAAGTATTTCCTCATCAGAAGCGAAGCATACATAACCTATTTTAGTGTAGTGATGGTGATGTTAAAGTGTATATGGGGGGACCGTGTTGCTTCATACTGCAACCCTTAATAAGCACTCATTCCCTCCCAGACGGTGTTCAGGAAGTGGCGTACGTTCACTCAAACCAGAACGTGATCGGGTCAAGCAAAGCTGAGAACCACATGAGCCGATGGGCTGCGCGTGATGTATTTGAGTTGCAACAGTTTTCCCAGCTTCCTGCTAACATAGCTGTTTGCAGTTCTAAGGTAAGAAGAATATAGGATACTACTATTTACCCCATATTTAATTTTTATCTTGTTTTTCACAGAAGTTAATGACTAGAAACTTCTCTAAGTACTGTATTACCCTCAAAAGTAGCCACTAAAACTGGCATACAAGTAATTATAAAACACAAAACACTCTGAGGAGCTGTAGTCTCTGATGATGTTTTGGATTAAATGAACAATCTAGATCTCAAAATGTCTATAATATTGAGTTGCTTAATAGTTTTCCTGAAAAAAAGACCTATATCTCCCTCCTCAAATGTAAAAGAATCTGAAAGATCTACAAAGTTAAATCAGAAACAAAACTTGCTCATCATATGTAGAAAAAGATTTATGATTAGGTTTCCAGAAAAATTTTTTCTGAAATGAAGACACACACACAAAAACTAATTTCATATTAAATCTGCATTTTTAGCAAGAGGATTTTTATGTTAAAAGTAATGAGTACTTCCTATAAGTGCTTCCCAATTTAAAATTGCTATTGTGTATGAATTAAGCTTTATACAAATATGCTATTTTTTTTTTAAATGTAATCACTTTCATCAAAGTTTTTGTTTTGTTTTGTTTTGTTTTTGGTACCGGGGATGGAACTCATGACCTCGCACTTGCCAGGCAGGCGCTTGTGCCACTGAACTAAATCCCTGGCACCAAAGTTTTTTTTTTTTAATTGTTTTATGGTACTGTGGATAAAATCCTTGAGTGTTTTCCACTGAGCTATATTCCCAGACCCTTTGTTTGTTTGATTTCTTGTTTGCTTGATTTTGAGACAGGGTCTTACTAAACTGTCCAAGTGGAATTTAAACTTGGAGCCCTTCTGCTTCAGCCTCCCAGTGCGCTGGGATTATAGGGGTGTCACATAGCTCTCACCTAAAATGAACTTTTCTTTGGTGTGTTATTTTTATTAATCTCTATAAGTTAAATATCTGAGGAGTCATTTTACTAACATGTTATGGGAAGTCAAAGATGCATACTGTATATAATAGTGGTAATTTGTCTTTACTTAGCATTACTTTTAGGAATGGAGCACAAAAAAGTTCTCTCTGATCTCTCAAGTTATCTTTATTTATTTGTACCAATCCTAATTCAAAGGATTTGAGTCATCTTAATAAAACCAGAGTATGCAGTGAAGTGCAAGACGAGTGAAGATACACTGTAAGTTAAGCTGGAAACTTCAGACTGGGAGAAAGTTAGAGTGTACAAATATAGGACATGCCATTCTACCTGGGTATTTTATTAACATGACAAATTTGAGTCTTCTGGTGAAAAATAAAGGAAGTCAATTTCCTATTTAGTGCATTTGGAAGTGTGTATGGGAAGTTTGGGTGGTCACAATGACCAAATACCCAGCTGACATTAATATCTGGAGGCTGGGGCTACGGAACAGCTGTCCTGGACAGGGGGCAAGAGGGGGGAGTGGGCAGCAGTTCCACATGGAAAGGATCTTCTGCCCAAAGTGCCGGAGCACCCTACTGAGAAACACTGGGGTAAATTATCTCCTTAAGGTGGAATAAAAAACAACAACAAAACCCCAGTTCTTTCAGGAAAAGTAAAGCTTTTCCTAAACTTAATTTGAAGGAAACGTGTCACTTCCGGCTTTAATTGGGGACCACTAAATGAACTAATGGAGAGTAATATCTTTAGGGTAAATTTAGTAACACACTTTAAGAGCCAGTGCATTTTAGTGTTTTTCAGTGTACTAGAAATCCCCACTGCTAAAATGCAATTTAAAGAATTTTTCATGACCCAACTAGGGTGACTGATACTCTTGTTTGATTAGGTGTATACCATCTCTCAGCCACCACTCTAGACAACACTTCTCCAGTATGACTGCCTTGTACGAACCATCTGAAAAAGGCAGAAATGTATTGCATATTGTAGGAATTTGTGTTATTAGGATGTATAGAGTATAAGGTGTGATCAAAATAGATGGTAAAATGAATGTCTTAATTTTTAAATAAGGTGTGATTTTTTTTTTTTTTTTTTTTTTGTGGCACCGGGGATCGAGCTCACAACCTCGCGCCTGCCTGACAGGCCCGTAAGCCTCTGAGCCAAACTCCCGGCCCTGGTTTTTTGAGGCAGGGTCGCACTGTGTAGCTCAGGCCGGCCTTGCACTCGCGTTGAAGCCCAAGCCGGCCTCGAACTCACAACGCTCCGCCTACCTCAGCCTCCCAAGTGCTGGGATTAAAGGCGTGCGCCACCACGCCCGGCTAATAAGGTGTGATTTTAAAATAAAGTGTTAAAAGGCACATTGCCAGTCATTCCCCTCAAATGTCTTTACAATAAAAAACAGTGACTGTTGCTGCCAGGTGCCATCCACAAGAAAGGCAGGCTTGTCCTTGCCCAGCTTATTTACCAGATCTGGCACCTTATGACTTCTGGCTTTTCCTCAAAGTCAAAAGGACCGTGGAAGATAAACATTTTTAATCAGTTCAGCACATTGAGGCAGCCATGCAGCACAACTAAGGACCCTTACCAAAGAGGACTTCCAGAACTACTTCAGAAAGTGGCACATATGATAGGTTATGTGTGTTTGAAGCAATGGGGAGTATTAATGGCATTGTATGTTGTACTGTAATTTTTTAATTTTATATATTAACTACTTTTCAATCACACATTATATATCAGATTTTTAAAAATTAGGATGCATTTTTTTAAAAAAAAAACCATCCTCTTTACCAAACAGATGTTAACATGAAAGATCAGATAATTTGTCAACCTCAGTAGTAGATTTTAATGAAATAATTTAACTGGATATTGGTTTAAATTTATCTAAGTATTTCTCAGAGAAGAAATTTATAGGCATGTAATTCTCCCAAAGATGAACTTGAAAAGCAACCCTTAGATACAGAAGCAATAATCCAGGCACTGTACAACCTTAGGGAAGTTGTAAAAATGCAAATATACTTTTAATTCTAACCTTTTTTCTGCCCCAACATTTTTGAGGTGGACGTCACAATCTCATTTGAATCCTTGTCTCTTCACAGTGATTTTCAGAGCGAGAGACATATTCATACCAAGAAGCAAATTGGAATAGCTGCTTCCTGGGTTTCTAATGTGTCCCCCCAGGCCGCATATCTCACCCACTGTACATACGCCAACTTTGTACATCCTTTTTAGAGAATACAAAGAAATTTATTGTTTACTGAATAAATCATGGCAGATATAAAATGTTCAAAGAAGTTTTTAAGCCACTAAGAGGGAGGTTCAATCCCATGCTACCGATGCTAGCAGGACAAGAGCCGTCTAAGAACACGTATTTTAGACAAGTAAAATTCCTTTCCAATCTTTCATAAGCCATCCTGTGGAATTTCTGAGCAAAAAAACATATACAGGCATTATTACTTCAGTACCTTTAATGAGGGAATCACTGAAACACCGCCATCTTCAGTGAGAGATATTTATGTCACTTGCCGAGAGGTTTTGCAGCCTATAGTGTGAAGGTGGGTGGCAATAATGAACTTGAAGTCTTGAAAACTTTTAAAAATAGTTATGTAAATAAAACAAAATAAAGGTGAAAGGAAATAAATCAAGAACGTGAGAGATCAGTCATAGTGTTAGAAGATAATCTCTTGTTCCTAAAGTCTCCCAAAAAAACTCCAAAAATCCCAGACTAGCCGCGTACAATACAGTATCTGTCATCTGGGGCTGAAATCCAGAATCTTCCTTATTACTGAGAATTTTTCAGGGTACTTCACGTCTGTCGTTCATGTTTCATTAAAGAACTTTACCTGTGTTTAAAAAGAGTGTGTGTGCACATAGACACCTGGACATGTTTGTGTGGACAGTGAGGTGCACCAGGAGCCCCAGGTGAATCCGACACAGGTGTGTGTGTGTGTGTGTGTGTGTGTGTGTGCAGCCGGCACATGAGTGGCAGTGGCCACTGCATGCTAGTTTCCACCTTCGGCGGTGTCCTGGAGGTGAGTCTGGGTTAGCACTTTTATGAGCTTGCAAAGCCGTATGCATGCTACCTGGAAAACTGGCAGAAGAGAGGTAAGGGGCACCGCAGTATTAGATAAAATCTTATCATCTGTGACAGTTTCTCAATCTTTTTGATATAATTTTTGATAAGCAGAATGGCAAAAACTAGGAACCTGCTTTTCAAATTCATCCATGTATTTAGTAAAGGCCTAATATATACTATCTTTTCCCTGTTTCATTTTGTTTCTTATATGAGTTAATTCCTATTTATAGAGTATTTATAGTTGTCCTAAACTAAAACCCACCTCTTTTAAAATTAATTACTAATTATACCTTTGTTCCTTTGTTATTTTATAACACAAACTATGTAAAATAATGTGCAAATATGAACGTGTTTTGCCTTAAATTATACTTGGATATTGTAAAACCATTTTTGAAAATAGCTAGTTTTAAAAGATGTGATGTCTGGATGGAAAACTTGTGTGCCTTAGGTTTAAGCTCAGACCACAAAAAAATGCTTTAAGCATTTGTAGGAACTGATAATGCCTTTATTGGGGTTAATTTGTTCTTTTAATATATGAAAGTATGGCATGAAACTTCGCTATACCTGTTTGTGATGCGATGCCTCTTTTTTTTTCAATCAACTGCATGTTTTCAGCTTAAGTTTACTTAAAGTTTTTCTAAAAGAAATGTACAAAGACAGCATTCAATTATGGATTAATCACCATGGCAACTGAGATGTGCTGACTGGGGGGGGGGATGTATTCTCCCCTCAGTTTCCTGCCAGCTGTCATAGTCAACCTTTACTGTCTGAATCCAAGCCAAAATATAGACTGTGACCAACCCTAAGAAACTATATCTGTATTTTTATAAATTGGTACAAGTATCAGACTATAAAAGAAGACTTAATCCTCTGAATTGGATGACAGACACTTGGCACTCTTGCCGGTGTTTGACAGAGAAATAACGGGCCGCTTTGTAGTAAAACCTGGATTAATAGTAAACCCTTCTTTATGTTACTGCAGTGTGGTGTAAATGAGAGAACTAAGCGAGCTGTCAGCCTGGGCTGAGAGACAGTGTGGGGGGAGTGACTTTTTTACAATCAGTGCAGGTTTAAGCACCATTCAGAATACTGTAAATACAAAACGTTGTGTTAGTAAGAACTTTCCTTTCTTGTATTTGTACTAGATTGGCATTTTATAGATTAACTTAAAGCAAGGATTTCTATGAGCTATAGTGGTTGAATTGCAGTATGTTTATACAGCTCTTGGAGTCAGCAAAGGAGGGATGGACTGCTTATGATGAGCAGACTTTGGGGAGATAGAGTACTCCATTATCCTGTTTTTCAGGATAGTGAATGGCATGAGTGTTTAAAGTAATTGTTCACAAATGACTGGTCTATGAAGTAGTCCTGTAAGTGAGGTTTATGGGTTTCAGCATTCAGCAGCAGAAACTTACTGGGTGGTATTTTTCAAATCTTATCATTTGTCCTTCTCTAGCTAGATAATAATTTTATGATATTTGTATCATAAAGTTATTATTTCAAGTAATTTTAGTAGAGATTAAGATTTATAAAATTATTGTATGTGTATGCATGAAATTATGTGACTAGAATTCTCATGAAAAATATTTTTGTGTTTCTGTTTCTGGAACTACGATTGATTGTACCTGGTGTTTGTTTCAGAAAGATAGTATACCATTCGAGTGAAAAATACCTGTTACTAGCAAGAATTAGGAAAAACTAGCGTCACCTGTAAATATGTGTACCTGCCCCTCTCCAGGTTAGGGGCCACAAGGAGCAATGGTGCCCTTCCTCACAGTGCTGCTAGCAGGTTCATAGGCCAGTGTAGTAACTGACAACCTGATGTGTAGAAAATACATTCAACTGTGCAAAAAAAAGCAAAAAGAAAAAAAAAGGAAAGAAAAAAAAAACTGTTGTCACAGTTAGGATTATTGCTTATTAATAGCAGTAATGAGCAAAATTCTACAAGTCTGTGCAGTGCCCTGTTACTATTTTTATTGCTAATAGTACCAATAATTGACTATTTTAGTATGCCTTCAAATGTATCAAGTCCAGCCTTCTAATTGAAGGATCTACCGTAATCTGTAGCTAGTTTCCTATGAAGAATGTTATTAAAAATGTAAATCATAATCTAATCTAATAGTGGACTAATTGACAAAAATAATCTTTATTTTTTAGGAAGTGATATGATTCTTAACTCCTAGCTTGTTATTGTTCCAAATACATAACAGATAGATATGGCTTCTTTGAATAATTTCTCTGTTTAGAATAGTTCAAAGATTCTGAATACCTTTAAAATGCGATTCCTTCAAATAATGCCCTACAAGTAATATTTTATAAGTTGAGAGGTAGGGACCCTCATGGAACTCTGAGTGACTTAAAGAATGTTAAGCACTTAGCAGCTCTTTTCAGATTATATTTCACCCTCTCAGAGTCATGGTACTACTAGTTGGATGTGGCCACTTGGTGGGAATACCGATTGCCTTGCTGCTGAGAAGCTGCCTCTGCACATGTGAATCCTGGGTTTGTGTAGGATGAGTAAAGCAAAGTTATAAGACATGCACCATCTTATTGCAGAACCAAAGGCTTCTTAGAGACCGTCTAACCCAAACATCTCATTTCACTCAGCTTTTAAACTGAGAGGTTAAGTGATTGCCCCAGGCCCCAGCAGTGGCAATCAACTTGCATCTTTGCTCTTTTCCCAGCCTTATGTCCTCTATGGGTGTTTCCCTTGGCTCCATTTGGTCTCTGTTTGAAGATTTCAGATTTACTTTCCCAATATAACAAATTGGTCTTTTAATTTTACAAGATAACTAGTCTGTGAAGAATTTCCTTCACTTTATCAGTTATATAAAAAATACGTAAATAAAATCAGATGGGTTGAATGCATGCTTCCCTTTAGAAAACACATTTTTTAGGTAGTCAAGCTCTATCTGAACTTAAATATAGTGAGCTAGGTATTGTGGTGCATACCTGTAATCCCAGCACACGGGAGACTGAGGCACAAGTTCAAGGCCAGCCTGGGCTACATAGTAAGTTCAAGACCAGCCTCCACTACATAGTAAGACCCTGTCTCAAAAATGCAAAAAAAAAAAAAAAATTACAGCGAGACCATTGGCAGTATCTTCTCTAACCTTTGGTTTCAGCAAAGGCATACTTTTTCACTTTTTTTTTTTTTTAACTTATTTTGGTGTTTAATCTTGGTTGTTGGTGTGGACTGGATTGGAAAATGTCTGAAAAATTGGTAAAGCACACTTGTTGTGTCTGTGAGATTACCCTCAGGGATGACTGACGTGGGGCAGCCAACTGAGTAAGAAAGACTCACAGGAGCTGAATGGCACCTTCCAGTAGGCTCAGGCTCAAATGGAGCAGAAAGAGTAGAAATAGGAAACTCAACTTTGTCTATGTTCATCCCATTTTGAGCAAATAAGGTTTTTTGCTGCTATTGTTGAAGATTATACATTTTTCAGACTTTGAACACAGACTTGAATCAGGAGTCTTGCAGGCCTTCAGCCTCAGACTGGGGCTGCAGACATTGGTCCCTCTTGTTCTACGACTTCCAGCTTCTTGAACTGAGCAGCCACTGGTTTCTCCAGCTCTGCAGTGCACAGACAGGCATGGGGGCTGTTAAGCCTCTGATCGTGTAACACAGTCTAATAAATCCTCTTGCAATTATGTTCATTCTGTTCCTCTGGAGAATCCTAACTAGTACACTTATGCTTTGTCTCTACTTAAAATAACCTTCAGTGTTACATTAATAATCTCTCAGACTTCCAAACCTCTCTGCCTTTCAGGGTTTACCTCAAACGTGTCATTTCCTCCACACTTGCCTTGATTCTTCCCTTGACTGAAAGTAAGCTACCTTTCCTCGTATTTTTCATCCTTCATGCACTAGTACTTCATGTTTCCTTCTTGTTCTAAAGTGTGGCTTTTGAATTTTTGATATAGTTATGTAAATTTCTTTCTCTTCTAATCCTAAATTTTGAAATAGTATGCTATGTTTCTGATTTTCCTTTGATAACTGAAAATAACATATGTAACTGTAGTACTTTTTTTTTTTTTAACAAATTTAGGTGTTTGGTGTTTTTCAGGGTACAGTATCTAACCATCATGTTCTAAGAATTTTTAAGTGGTTTAAATTATCTTTTTCAACTTTCATGGTTGTCCAGAAAATGATATTGAATAGAGTTATAGTTGATTTAACCAGGGTGAGAAGTTGTGATATGATTTATAGTTTTTGGTTTTCAGCCATACTTCCTGACTTACAACTTCCTCTCCAAGGCAGGCAATAAATCTAGAGTTTCTTTTCCCAAGGTAGGTCATAAGAACCCTAATTTTCATCTCTTCCCTACCTACCACCCATGCCCTTTGTCTTAGAACTGGCCATAAAGAAATTCTATGACCTATTTTGTGTAGTGTAGGTCATGAGACCCTCCTAATTCCAGAGAGGTCATATTCCCAACCCTGAGGTTGGGGGATCATTGCATAGACAGAGCCTGCTGGGTAAACCCCATCAGTCTACAACAATTGTGCCTGTGCAATGAAAGCCTATAAGGACAGGGTTCAAAAGTCCTCTCAATAACTGAACATGGAGAAGTTCCAAGAGAGTGGCTGTCTTCCTCACGTTCTTCAGCACTGAGACATAATACTAACATCCATAACTTAAAGGAAGAGAGATTTATTTTGGCTCATGTTTTCAGCCCAAGGCATGAGACTGTTGGCTGACTCCAAGGCAGAAATGCATGATGGAGGGGTCTGGTGGAGAAAAGCTGCTTGCGTCATGCCAACCAGGAAGCAGAAAGACAAAGAAGGAGCTGGGGAGGGAGATACACCCTTCCAGGCCATGCCACGAGTGGTCTGCCTCTTCCTATCGGACCCTACCTCCTAACAGCATATTTAGTTCTAATCCCTTCTGTGAATGGGTTCATAGATGAGTAAAGCACCCCATAATCTACCTTCCAAAAGCTCCCTCTCTGAGCCTTTGAAGCTTTAATGGGACATTCCAGATCCAAACCACAGCATTGGCATACTGAGAAGGGGCAATGCCCTGTGCATCTTTTCGTATTCATGCTGTGTAATTGCCTATGTAATAATCTAGTAAGCAAGTTCTGTGAGCCACTCCAGAAAATTAACTGAGCCTAGGAAATGGGTGAGGTAACCCTAATTTATAACCAGCTGGGTAGCCACGGGTGAAACAAACTGGGCTTGCAATTGACATCTTCAGTGGGAGGAGCATAAATCTTGGAGCTGAACTCTTAAGCTGTGAAAGCTTACACTGTCTCCAGGTAATTAATATCAAAATTAAATTAGGAGACACTAAGCAAAACTGGTTGCTTGCTTGTTGGAGGGGAGAAATTCCCACACATCTGTTGTCAGAAGGCTTCTGTGTTGATGGGGGTGTGAGAACAGAATTGTAGAAGACCAAGTGGACGGCTCTCCTTGAATGCAGAACTCTTATCTCCACATTAGTTAAACCAGGCCTTGTCTCCATGTACTGATATAGACAGAGCTGTCTAAGCTATTTCCTACTCCCTTCAATTGGCTTTAAGCAATACAAATAAAGTTCGCTGATGTACTGATATGTAATCCTTGAGGCCAACCAGCAGTTTCCTGTTTCCTCACATCATGTTCTCCATAGAGGGTTGAACACAGCAGGGTGGCAGAACCATATTGCTCCAGGAATGTCAACTGGGTACGAGCCTCAATTTAAGAGGCTGTGACTTTCCAGGGCACAAAAGTTTACATATTAGAAACTAAAGCAACAGCCTCTTAAAATATACCAATGCTACCCTAATTGGGTTATGCAGACCAGCCTTTCTGCATATCCTTCTCCCTGTAGAGGTGTTTGCTGTCCACCTGGCCCCCTCTGCTCACATAGCTCATGTAATTCCTGCATCCTCACTGTCACTCATTCTCAAACCACTCCCTTCTCCCTTCACAAGATAATAAATTCTGGGGGAGGTCTTAGATCAGGGCCTTTGTTCTGTGAATCCTCACCTGGACTGGACTCAGGACCCCCTGACTATACATAACTGTAAAGATGTCTTAGTGTCTTTATTCTCACTGTGGATTGCACTGGAGGTGATAGATTAAAATTAATTTGCCGAGATTCCAATAATGTATCAATGGGATTACAAATACAACTTTCCAGACTATGAAGTGAACAAAAAATGATATTTTAAGTGATTACAATATACAATATTTGGATTACAAAGTTTGGCTCCCAATGTGGGACCTAAACCCATGACCCTGAGATAACAGATGCTTTGTATTTTCCTAGCCAAAGACGTATTGTTGGTTTTGAGTGGCATTATTAGTCTTCAAAAGATTGACCCAGCCTGTATGTGTAACCATATCACCTACCAGCTGATTCTTCACCATAGAGGAACCCAATCCACACGCTCTCTCCTCCATAAATCAGTCTTCAAGGATTACTCTGTTCCAGCCTCCTTTAGCACCCACTGTGTATGCCAGCCATCACTGTGGGTGTGGCATGTGTCTTATGACTACTTAGCTCATTGAATTTGTTCTTCCCTTGTGTATGTTAGAAGCTCCTTAAGAATTAGGACCCTAGTGTACATTTCTTTAAGCACTCCCCTTAACAACAGCAGCACAAAGTGGAAGTTCGGAAAGAGTTTTTCTAATTCCCGCATGAAAATACTATGCAAGACGGACCCCACAGCTGTTTTCATGAGTAAAGGTTCTCAACTCTTAGCTCACAACTTAAAATATGTGTACTGGTAAGTAAGGCTGTATTTGAGCTGTGTAAGTGCTGGTATTCTTGATTTTCAATCATAATTTGTCATCTGTTGGTCATAGTGCTTGTATAGGAAACCCACTGAAGAAGGGAAACATGGAGAACGGTATCAGAAAAATATCCCTACCCAGCCATTGTCATCTAGCAAAATAAATCTAAAGAGCTACTATGTGGCTTAATTTTCTGTCTCCAAAGTTTTTGTGAAATGGGCTGGGAATGTCACTCAGTGGTAGAGTGTTTGCTTGGCAATTACAAAGCCCTTAGTTTGATCCTTGGTGTTGCAAAAACAAAGGTCTGTGAAATGTTTTATTGTTTCCTTTCTATGGAACACAAGGCCTATCTCCATTTGACCCTAGCCAGCTTTTCTCGGTTCATTCCAAGACATTCATCAGGGTTATCAGCACTACTTATGTGCCCATCACTGTGCTAGACTCCAGGGGTTTAAAGATGACCAAGCCCTTCCTAGACAGTTTATGCCTCCATGCCATTGCTCCTGAGTTTCTTTTGCTTAAAATTCCTTTTTCACTTGTGTCTGCCTATTAAATGCCTATCCTTTGTTATCTAGAACAGCTCTTCCCAAGTGGCTGTGGCAATTTTTTCCTCATCTTTATTTTTACTTGTGTATATGCATAATTGTTATAGCACTTACACTATTATAAATTACAATATTGTGAGTATATCTACACAAAAATATTCAGGTGCAAGAAATAGAATAACCATCTCTAAAAGTGGTCTATGTAAAAGGTCACTGAACTAATTCATGTAACAGCAAGCCTTGTAGGAGGCATTTTCAGGGTTGGTGTTATAGTCCAACAGTATCATAGATTCAGGATTTTTTCATTTCCTGTTCTATCACCCTTTGCAATTTTAAGTTTCAATCCTTAGGCCTTTGCTTCATATTGCCAAATAATGACTGCACTTCAAGAACTCTCCTCTCACAAATGTATTCAAAAGAAATCACACAGAAGAGTGTGATTTTCCTTGTATCTCTCCTTTTACTAAGGAGGAAACTCTTTCTGGAAGAACATGATTGGCTCCATGCTGTCCCTGGAACTGAGAGAGCAGTCCACCTTTCCTGATCACATTTCTGAGACAATTCTCACTTTAGCCAGACAACAAAGAGGGAAGCAGTGCCTATTAGGGAGCCCACTAAAAGTGGCTGCTATCATTTTTCTGGCTAGATTGTGAATGTCTTTGGTATTAGACCATGAACCTTAGTCTTATTATCCTATAAATAGTAGCCAGATACTCAATTTCCAGGGGCTATTAAGTAAAGCCTTCTCAAAGAGACTCTGTAAGTAAAGATGTAGAGAGTTACTCTAATTTATTAGTATATGCATAAATCTTCTGTGGTGGGCTGGTATTGGACAGGATAAATCTCTTAGCTGGAATATGTGCTATTTGTACAAGTTTTCTGATGAAGATAGTATCCTCTTTAACAAAACTAGAATCAGCTCTTACAGCTTCTACAGCAAGAGTGTTGATAAATTGATGTTTTATTTTAGAGGTATCAGTGATCTTTTCCTAAGTTACTATAAATATCAAATTTCAGTTGACCTATAAACATGAGTATTTAGCATTAAATCCTTCAAAATGAATTGGAAAGGCATATCCTACTGCTTTGTTTAACATAGAAGGCTGTCCTGTTGCAGTTGAAATACTGAATGCTTTACTAGCAAGAAGTTTTTACCCTGTCAAAAAATTTTTTGGTAAATATCTTCCAAAAATTAATTTTTCTTAGTTGCATTGTAATTGTGTAAGTGTATATTTATATTCATACAACAAGCATTTATTGAGAGCCTGTGTGTGACTGAGGGCTTAGTAGAAAAATGTATCTATGTGTGTGTGTGTGTGTGTATGAGCATGCATGCGTGTGGGGGGGTAGGGTGGGTGTGTGTGTGGGGGGGTGATTGCCTTCTGAATTAAAGTAGCATATGATCTAGTTAATGAAGTAATGCCTTCACCATCAAAGTAGTTACATTCAGTATAAGAAGTCTTACCAGTTCAAAGGGTTCCCCTTGATTTTGTTGTATTCCCTTGGTGGGTGAAGTTAGAAACTTTGACCTATATGCAGCATTATTGGCTGCTTGGTTTAATATGATATATGTGACTACACAAAATTTGGAAGCAGATTCCATTTATATAATAAAGCTATCGTATGAAAAATTGAAATAATGCAAGGAAAAGTATGCAGGAAAAATCTCATGAAACTCAACCTCCAAGCTTGGGTGTGGCAGATGATATTGGCAGAAGACAAGATTGAGGACATTTGGAGCCAGGAATAAATGTGATCATGTGTTTGGCAACTACCGAGAAGAGTAGCCTGACTAGGCACTTACATTGGACAAGGAGCAACAAAGCCACATAGAGTGCTGGGAACAAATCCTGAAGGGCCTTGCATGTGGAGAAGTGACACATACTGTTTAACTGCCCTGAAGAGACTGAGATGTTAGAGTTTATACTCTTAACAGGTAACTCCCAAGATGTGCCAGATGCCCAACCACTCCTTGATAAAGAACACCAAGGGCCAGAACAAGAGCAGGTAGATACAATCATTATTCTAGACAGAAAGACTGCTGTTTTCACAATAGGAGAGACCTGTTTCAAGGGGTTGGGTATAAAGCCAGAGGAAGCTCAGACCTATTTACGTGGGTCATCATGGTCAGATTTCCTCATGTGGAGGTATCCAGGATCTGCTAAATGAAAGCATGTGAGTTTACTGTCTACTAGTGGCTCCCACAGGATGGCCAAGGCTCTTTCAGGAGATCTGCACAACTATAACTATTTTCTAAACCATGCTAAATGTTCACTTGCTCACCTTTACACTGACAGTGTAAGAGCAAGGGGGAAAACTGCTGGTGGCTTAGCATGAATCAAGCACTGGCCCCAAATTATACTACTGGTAGTGAATTCTTAGCCACCATAGTTGTAGGGGAAAAGTTCGTTTCTCTTACAGACATTCTTGATGAAAATAAAAAATATGATTAATTTTATCAAACAACCATTTAGTGTCTTTTTTATGTTATGTATGATGAAATAAGAATGCATAAAACAGTTAGGCAGTTGTTTAAGCTACAAACTAAAATAGCCACTTTTTTATGGAACATCTTTTGTTCATTATAAAATAACTGACAAGACCAATTGTTATTCAGATTTGGGCATTTCATGTGTACTTTCTCAGAAATGAACCTCGCTAAGCATCTTGCTTCAAGGAAAACAGTGGGCCGTACTTTGTTGCCAGGGATAAAATTCAAGCTTCCAAATAAAAGTTAAAATACTGAAAAGCTCATGTCTGCCACCATGACTTCACGTGACTTAAAGATTTTTCTGATAATAATCAAAATGATTATTCAGCATTGTGTATTGCATCAATATTTTGAAGAGCTACATAACTCTGTTAATTCATATTTTCTGGATAACCAGTGAATGTTATAAGTCATGCATGGCAAAAAGAGTTACTCAAAGTAGAATATGCACCAATGAAATTGAATTTTAACAATATAAAATTTTACTGATAGGTTTTAGACCTTAAGGTTGAACCTTAAGGTTCAACCTTAATGGAGTTTTTATATAGTACGAAAAAGAAATATCCATAATTATCTGAAAAATCTGACTCCATATTTGTCTGAAGCCAGTTTTCTTCATATACTTCAACCAGAACAGCATGTCTCCACAGGTTGAATGCAGAAACAGGTATGAGAATTTAGCTGTCTTTTATTAAGCCAGATATTAAAGGCACTTGCAAAAATGTAAAACATAGCTATACTTGCACTAATTTTTTAGTTATTTGCCTTGGAAAATATACTTAGTTTTTGTTTTAAGAAAGTCACTTTATGAGCTGAGATGTAGCTCAGTGGTACACTGCTTGCCTAGATACATAAGGCCCTGGGTTCAGTTCCCAGTACCAAAAACAAGAAATTTATGTTAATATGTAATGACCTTATTATTTTAATGATTTAATACTTTAAATACCTGTTACCAGTACAACAAGAAGCTCTTTGGGACCCTCAATTTTATTTTAATTTTTATTTATTTATTTTTTGGGGGGAAGGATTTGAGACAGGGTCTCACTATGTAGTGCTGGCCTTGGTCTCACTGTGTAGTCCAGGCTGGCCTCAAACTCATGGCAGTCCTCTTGTCTCAGGCTCCTGAGTGCTGGGATTACAGGTGTGTGCCACCATGCCTGGCCCTCCATTTTAAAAGAACAAAGGGGTCATAACACTAAAAATCTTCAAAACTACTGTTTTAAGACCATATGAAGTCAGGTATGGTATCAACACCCGTAAGACGAATACTGGAGGCAGAAAGATTGCAAGTTTAGCCCAGTTTGGGCAATTTAGCAATTTATTGAGACTCTATCTCAAAATTTTAAAAAAAATTTTAAAGTGCTGGGTGTTTGTAGCTATTTACAAAGTCCTCAGGGTTCAATCCCCAATACTCTGAGGAGAGAGAAAAGGAGAGGGGAGGGGAGACACCTGATCATCAAAATCAGTTTCCGTGATGAAACCATCATTTCCTCTCCTGAGTAACTCAAGAAAGCATATCAAAATAGGAATGGAAATGATACTATTTTAGGGAACCCACTGCAATTGACTACAACAGGTAAATCATTCAGACTTTAGTACTTGTTATCTATTGTTAATAGTCTGCACTCAACCTCACAAGGTAGTTGCAAGAGCTCATTGTCATCTTTGCCTTGGCCCACAGAATGCTCTTCCCAGACACTGGAGGGCCACTGAGGGTTCATACCCAGTCAGACTATGTGGCCCTGCCGAAGACAGCAGCACACATGGGTGCCTGTCAGGAAAGTCACCAGCACCACTCCTCTGTAACCTTTGCATGTGACAGACAGTATTTCATTAGGGTCTTTAAGTAGTCTCTAGAGAAAATATTATAGTAATATAAATAAAACTCAGTAGACATAAAGATTTGAACTTAAGATCAGGATACAAAATGCTATAGACTTACTCATTACTAGAGATCCTACAAAGACTGGAAAAACTGTGAATTTTAAGTATGAAAGAGACTAGTAGGGTAACAGACCCAAATCCCCTATCCCAGTCCCCACATCCCTCATTAGCAATAGATAATGAGGTTCATAAGTTGACAGCCTCCCAAAGTTTACACCGATGTAGGCCATGGTGCTGAGTCCACTGCTCAGCCTGGGATCCTACTGAGGGTGTTAGCCAAAATTCCCCTCCACGTGTCTGCAGCTTTTGGTAAAAGACACTGCCATGGCCCCACCTGGCGCTTCGCATGGATTGGCTTCCATGCTGTGAATGGAAGAGCCTTCAGGTTAGCATATCCCAGGGAAGTGGAATTTATGTGCTTCTTCATGGAGTGATTGAAAAATATAGTAAGTTTTTTTAAATTATTGCGGTAAAAGACACATTGCCATTAGTCCCCCCTCAGAACTCCCCCCTTGCTTTGAACACATCTATCCCATCATTTTTGCCAGTTTCTGAAGGAATTCTAGAAGTCTTTTTTCGTGAGTGTCTTTAGTTGTGCTGTCATGGCTGCCTCAGTGTCCTCAAATGATTCGAAGTGTTTGCTTTCGTGGCCATTTTGACTTTGGGGAAGAGCTAGGAATCACATGGTGCCAGATCCAATGCATAAGGCAGATGAGGACACACCTTGATGTTTTTACAACCCTGCCTTTCTATTCAAGGGCACTCAGCAGCAGCATTCACTGTGTTTCTTGTTACACCCCTTGAAGACACTCAGGAAAGGCGATTCCAGAACTGCTTCAGAAAGTCACAAGAATAATAGGATAATTGTGTTTGAAGCAAGAGGGACTATTTTGATGGGATTAATGACAGTGCATCTTTTGCTGTAATTTTTAACTTCATTCATTGTATTTTTGATCACCCTTCGTTATCTGTAGTGTGCACCCCGTAGTATCGATCTGTTCCCCCATAGCTGTCACTTTCTTCTGCCTCTTAGATGGATTTCTTACACAGGAGGCATTCATTTAAGTGACTCAAAATTTCCACAAGCTGCTTCTTTCAGATTGGATTTGGTGTGTGTTTATTTCAAAAGATATTTCCACTGTTACAGATTTTAAACATAGGCTTAGAATGGCCAATCTAAAGTAGTCCTTTGTAGCTCACTGAAAGTAGAGTATTATCTGTGAGTTTTGATTGCCTGTAACTGTTACACCTTTGAGAAGGAAAGCAGAACCATAGTTGCCAACTTTAATCTTCCTCTCTTCCTGAAAGATATTTCAGATTTGAATCTGTGTGGGGCTTTTTTTTCTCTCTCCCATTCGGAGGTCATTTGTAGACATGTGCCAAAATCTGACTTTGCTATGCACTCATGGCGGGTCCTCTAAGCAGCTGACCTTGCTCCAAGACGGTGAGTGAAGGTCATCAGATTTTCGTTGAATATGCAGATGACATTACAGTAACAGACAGAAACCTTGAATCATTACTTGTGAGGGTTTTAACACTTGTACAAAGATCCTTAAAAGTGTTTGTTATTTTTTAGACTCTCAGATGCCATTTGAATTAATTTACTTGTATGTTTTTACTGTGTTCCTAATGCCCTGCTTTGCAAAAGTATGCACGTTTATGCCTTTTATCTGTTTAATGCCCTTAACCAAGGAGAGATTTCTGTATCTCTGATTTGAACAAATGTGTAAAATAGAAACATCACTACCTCAGACTTCAGTGTTTAAGGTTTAATGAAGCAGGAAAATGAAAGAGTGCTTTATTTTTTAGGCCTTGTAGCAACATTGAGGTGATCTGGCTGATTTCAGGGTGTGGTCACAGGCAATGGTGACCTTAGAGTGTCCTGAAGCTCTGTGCTAATGGTGGAGGCCGCAGATCCTCCACCTTCAGACAATGATCTTTGAGTCAGAACTTTGAATCAGGTCTTCTGCTCAGCTTCTCAATGGATCAGAACAATCAGAACCTTCCGTTCCTTTGAAAATCTCCATTTCCAGTTTTCTCATTGACTAAATAAGCCTGATCATCTGGTTGTTGTAGAAACAGTCACCATGGCTGTTAAATATATGCTGTTCTTTGTTCTCATGTACTCTCTAAGGGGTATTGTAGAGAAACTAGCTTGGTAGGCAGAACCATTCCAAACCTGCTCAAGAAGAGATTTCACTAATTGCTCATGGCTTGCCATGGTGCTGCTTGACCATGGCTCACTACGTCCCTTCTTCTGCTGTAGAATGCAATCTGCATGTCAGTTAGCTGAGGAGAGGGTATGATGATCTGTGCCAGCTACAGGTATGTCTCTAGAATTAGCCCAAGGAAGTTTGAAACAGCAGAAGTTCCCAGCAGTATTTCTCCTGCAAAATGAAAACTACCAGCTGCTAATAATTACCTTTGGAATTTACTCTCCTGGGTTTTAATACCTCTTCCCCATTTGTTATAATTTGTAGGTATTCCTACCAACTTTTCTCATTTCCTTGCTATTCTTACCTAGGTATCCTCTACAGTTCTTTAGCAATTTATCTCCAAAACCATCTCTGTGTCAGTGAATATTAGTAAGATTTTTCCATTAAACATTCTCTAAACTATTCCAGTGCAGTTCCCTATGGCTGTGAGGTAGAAGAATCCTGCTTTCTTATTCTTTTTTAAGCACACTGACATTAAATATTGCTCTCTACAAATTTTTTTAGTCTGTTTCTTACACTTGCATATTAAACATCTACAACTTTTGTTTTTTTAGCTGAGCCTTTCAATAAATAGCTACTGTTTTAATGAAAGTAAGGCAGCTTGGCTTAGATCTAATGCCGTGTATTCTGGAGAGTGTATAACCAGGGGGATTCTAAGGCACCTGTTTCTCAGAAACTCATCTGGAAGCTCAGCAGACCCAAGTTAAGGAGCCCCTCACTCCTCCTCAATGGAAAGCAGAATGCTCCCCACCACAGGTGTCCATGAACTAGTCCTAGGAACCTATTATATGACACATTATCTTATCTGACAAAAGGAAATTGGGTTGCTAGATTAGATGCAATTAAATTTGAATCTCACAGACTTTGAATTAATTGTATGGGTGCAGTCAAATATGTTAGTCAGCTGACTGGGATTGATCCTGGATTATCTCCATGGTCTAGTGGAGTCACATTAGTTTTTAAAAGCAGAAAACCTTTCCTGCAGAGGTCAGAGGGTGGTATGAGCATGGAAAGAAGGGTTAGAAAAAAAGGTTTCCTGGCTTTTGAAGGGGACCTCAAGACAAGAATTGTGGGCAGCCTCTGGGAGCTGGAGACCACCAGGAAATGGATTTTCCCCTAGAACATCCCTGCCAGCACCTTGATTTTAACCCACCATAACCTGTGCCAGACGTACATAGAAATATTACATAATAAATTTTTGTTTTAAACCAGTAACGTTGTAGTAACTGTAAGGAATGACATGGTGCAAGAGACCACTCAGCAGGCTTTTGTGAAACCAACAAGGCATACGGTTTAATACCCAGGTGCAGGCAGACAGAGGGCAAAAAGGGCGTCTGTGGGGACAAAGAGAAGCAGGCTCTTTTTATAGGGATTGAAAGAAGGCAAGGGACCTTCTTGGGGAAGATGTTAATAAACATCAGTGGTCAAAGTTCTCTGGCTGTCTTGCACCTCAGTGGGCAGAGTCCTTGAGGCATCTAGTGTAAATTTTGGGGTATCTCCAGATGTCCAGGGACCTGCAAGATTCCTTGTCTTATATCTCTTTTGTGACATCCTGTGTTTGCTGATGACAGCGTCAGTACTGAGCTGACTCTCCACTGAGAACAGTGCCTCTGCTGGCGAACAGGTTGGGGACTGGGAGAGTCATATCCCATTCGAGCCTTCCAGTAACTTGTTATTCAGCAACAGGAAATGAATATACTTCACCCCACCCATACATGTTTTATACTCTCCTTCTTTAGGACTACTGTTCGGAACAAACCTAAACAGGCTCGCAGATTCCTACAATCTTTTTAATGTAACTGGGCTAAATTTTTAAAAATTTGTTACACAAACTGTCAGTAAAGTGTTAAAGTTACCTACTAAAATGAAAATCTAGGGTCCGGGATATAGCTCAGTGGCACAGTGCCTGCCTGGCAAGCTCAAGGTCCTGAGCTCGATTCCTGGTACCAAAAAAAAAAAAAATTTAAAATCTGCAACTAGATAGATTTTTTTCAAAAATGAAAGGTAAGATGCTGTGCCCTTGTAAGAGAAAGGTGATTTTCTTCTTTTATTATTACCTAAAAGCATCAGGTTTCTAAAATGAGGAATATTCGACAAGTATTAAAAGATCCATGTGTCTGGTAGTTGTGGTTGCAAAGACTGAATTTTCCTGAAGAACTTATAAAAGTGACTTAAGAAAATGCATTCATACAAAACATGAACTTTGCGATGCTGCTAGAGTCTGAAAGTCCCCATATAATCATGTAGATAACTGAAAATTGCCATTGCCTGACTTGATCTCTCCGTGGCTTCAGAAATCGCAGTGTGGCAGGAGGGAGGGCTGTTAGCTAGCCCAGCTCCTTCTCTTTGGCTTTACTCCCTTCGTCTCCATAAGCATCTCACTCCTCTTGATAATACTGAGTAAGTACTTCCAGCAGATCATCTGAGATGATAAGCCTTTAGGAACTTTTAGCACTCATCTTGTTTTGTGATGCAAAGAAATACATCAAATCTCCTTCAAACTTGCCTTTAGAAATCCACATTTTCATCTCTTTATTAATAACATGTTAAGATATAGTTTTTAAAAGCAGTGTCTTTAAGAAAGTTATGTCGAGTGCTACCAAGCAAAGCAGAGCTCTTGGTTCAACCTGGCCACTTGGCATTCCGTGATTGTCCACGTGAGCCACGGTGGCTTTCCAAGATGTCAATTTGTTTTCATCAGAAATGATTTCCTTCTATAGAATATACTGTTTAAGAATATATTGCTTAAGTCTTTTCCAGTAAAATCAACCTGAATATGTTAGAAATGTCTAAGAAAAAAAAAGCTAAATGTGTCATATTTTTTCCAAAATTGGCTTATCATTTAAACCCCTTTATGGTAGGAGCCTCTTTGTATATGTAAATATATTTGTATTTCTGTCTCTCAAATGCAGTAGCATGGCAACAGCAACATAATAGGTATTTAGTAAATATTTGTGGAATGGAAAACCTTTACTTATCTATATTCTTTGGATGTGCCCTGTTTCAATCCCATTGAACTCCTATAAAAAGAAAATTGCATCACTAACAAGTATCTGTGTCTAATAAACACTAGTACTCTTTGTATGTTTGAAAATGTCTTAAATGATACTATAACTGAGTATAGAACACCAGGTTCACAGTTTTGCTTCTGCATGTTGAAGATATTATGCCATTAACTTCTTGTGAGGTGATATTAATGAGAAATCTGGTGTTAGTTTGCCATTTCCTTGTGGATATCTTCTTGTCTTTGATGATTTTTAAGATATTCCCTTTTTCAGTAATACAACAAAAAAGAGATTTATTGTCATTTTTACCAATAAGGATTCTCTGTTTTCAGTTTGAATTTCCATGCTTTCTTTAATTTCTGCATCTTATTAACATTCTCTCTTTCATTTTCTCTGTTCTTTGCCTTGAAATTTGTGGATATCATCTCTTAATTCCTCTTTTTTAAAAAATATCTACAATACCTTCTAAATAATTATTCTGTTTTATCAACTGTCATTTAGGGCTGTTTAGTCTACTTCTTAACTCATATTTTCTGCCTCTTTTTCAAGTTTCAGAGCTACATTTCTCTTTTAAAGTTTATATTTGGTTCTTTCTCAAATCTACCTATACAATGTCTAGTTCTTGCTAGTGGATTCTATTTCTTCTTTATCTTTCCAGACCTGATTAATATTTAAAGTCTTTTCAGATTGCTTTATTATCTATAATTCCTCTGGTATGAATTCTCATATTCTATCTGCTTACTTTCATGATGATGGGCTTTATATATTCTGTATAATTCCATCTGAACTCAATTCATTGGAATCACAAGCGTTCTGTGAGTTATGGAAGTTGACCTATGGTATGTTTTTGCATTCACCCCTCACTGAGATCTATGACTTTCTTGTTTTTTATTTTAAATATAATTTTATTGTTGTTATTATGTCATACAGAGAAAAAATATATATCCAATAGTGTTCTTTTTGGAATGGAACAGAGGCTTTCTACCTATTCATGCTTGTCAAGGAAACTGGAATCATATAGTTAAGAATTATGTTTTCTTGACACCCTGTTAGTAACAATTTATATTAAATGAGCTATAAAATCAGTTTAATTCTAACTATAATTTACCAACTATAATTAACATTTTAAAATCACTTATAATACAGAAAATATTGAAAAGTACAACTTATGAAAATAGTTTCTCACATAAGATTTTTTTTGTATATCTGTTTGTATACATTAAATAACTGAAAGACTGCCTAATAAATTTGCAGTTACTGAATTTTAAAATTATAAAGAGCTGTAGCATTTTATGCCATCAAGTATAAAATCGTTAATGTTTCTCCACTTGGGGTAGTAGGTGTGAGCATGTGTATCAGTGTGTCCACAGTCTTGACAATAGAAATACATTTTCCCCATTTTATCTTTTTAAAGGTCTAGACTGACATCTTCTAACAATTATTTTGATTGACAAATGTGATCCTACTCATTTAGCGTATTGAAAAAAAAAACACACTCTCTATGTTCACACAAAACTGACTGTTCGTTTCAGACTTAGTTTTCGCTTCCTTCCCCCGTTCAGCCTCCTGAGGAAGAAGTGAGTGCGGACGCAGTAACGCACAGAAAGGCAGGCCCGCCCCGGAATGAAGAGGGCGTCTCATTTCCCCTGTGCGTTTCGCACCCTGTAAGCCAAAAGGTGAAAAAAGTCCACCGTACAGACCAGGCTACATTCATAATGGGAGAAACACCAAACGGAATCCGCAGGTATGTCATCAATGACAACACAAGACTTTAAGGATAATTATCAAAAGAAGTATAACTCTTTAATAAAATAATAGAGCTTTAATTATAACCATACCTGATAGCTGGATATTTTGGCGAAGTCTGAATTTTCTCACCTTAAAGAAAAAAACGTTCTGAATATTTTTCAAAAAGTAATTCATGAAATTTATTTTTTTTTTTTGTACCAGGTCATTGCCTCACACTTGCCAGGCAGGTGCTGTGCCACTGAGCTATATCCCTGGCCCGATTTTTTAAAAATTAAAATCATTTCGTATAGAAGGAAATGAAATATTTAACTGTATTCTACTCATTCATTCATTGAATATTTATTGAGCAACTAGTGTATGTGCAGGCATGCTGAGTGTTGAATATACAGCATAAAACAGATGTCGAGCTTATCCTGCAATAGGAGGGCAGGTGTTGACATTGACCATAACATTTTATAAAGTAAAAGAAATATACAAAAAAGTAACTACATGGTGGGCAGCCTGCCTTGGTGTAGAACAGGGAGATGGTGGGGTGGGGGGTGAGGCTTTCTGGTGAACCGTCAGGGAAGCCTTCTCCACATGGGGGACGTGTAAGTTGGACTTGAAGGATGACCGGGCAAGGAACCAGAGGAAGAGCATCCCTGAGGAGGCTGTTAGACTCCATGCGCAGTAAGCCACCCAGACAGTGGCGTGAGGTGGAGACGGATGGGGTGCAGTGCGTTCAGCCTCACAGACTGCGGGAGGGGTCTGGGTTGTGTTCCAAGTGCAGTGGAAAGCTGGCAAAGAATGCCGTGGCCTGACCTCTGTTCACAGGATCCTTCCAGCGTCAGGGTGGACGGGGGCAGGTGGACAAGGGCGTGTGATCAGAGCAGGTGGGGTGGTTTGCACTAGTGTGGTTGCTGTGAGGTAGAGCCAAATGGTCCGGGAAGGAAAGAGACCAGCATGGGTTTGTTGAGTGAAAAAAACCAGGAGGGACGTTTGGAGTGAAAAAAAAGCCAAGATTTCTGTTTTGCTCATAGTAACTTTGAGAGTCTGTGGAAATATCAGATAGTGGGTATGCTACCCTGGGACTGGGGGTTGGAGATGTAAGTTTGGGGGCTGTCAGCACAGAGGTTAAATGATTTTCAGAACCATAGCTCTGTGTCAACAGCCTGGGCACAGAGTACAAGAAGGAGGGAGGAGCCCCAAGACAGGGCCTGGAGAAGCAGCTTCTTTTGTGAGGGCAAGTGCAGAGTAGTCCCAGGATGGGGTCACAGCGTGAGTTCCTGAAGTCTAGGTGAGGGTTTCAGAGAGGGAGGGAACTCGCTCGTCAGGTTCTGCAGGATGAGCTGAAGTGGAAAGAGGCCTGGCTCTGGCACACGCAGCCTGAGTGGAAGAGTGGGCTCACTGAGGCGGGAGCCAGCAGGGAGTGGGGAAGCCCTGCAGTGACTCATTCTGGGTGTGAGAAAGAGCCATGTAGCTAGAGGACATTGTGGGGTCCGTGATGGATAAAAAAAAAAAATTGGAAAGATACTAAGTTCTGCTTTGAGTGTTGGAGGAAAAGACACAGAGGGAAAAAAGGATCTAGAGAAAGATGACGCCAGAACGAGTGATGTCCCAGAGGCAGACGAGCGCAGCATCTAGACCACCACCCAAGGACTGGCCTTTGAGAGGCATTCAAAGAGAAGGGACCAAATGGGCAGATATGGTGACATTTTTCTTGGTGAATCAAGAGTTAAAGGCCTCAGTTCATAGGGGTGGAACTTACAGAATAAATTACTTGTAAAGTAGGAGAGCAAGCTTAGTGATACTAGACTTCCTTGGTGTTGTCAAATCAGATGGTAAAGCCTTCCATCCAGTCTTGTGGATTTCATGCAGCAAGCCTCAGTTGTTCTGTCCCAGGCACAGGGTGGGAGATGTTGGGTTTCACCAGGGCTTAGAATGGAGGGCGAGAGAGGCAAGGAAGCACAGGTGCGTGTAGAGCAGTGGCGACACAGACAAAGCCAAGCTGGGAGTGAACAGGCAGGAGGGCCAGTAAATTGGAGGGCCTGAAAATCGAACAACTGAGCTGGAGCAGGAGAAGACTGAGTTCTAGAATTTGGAGATGACGGTAACAGGTGAAATCTTGGAAGTAGGGAGAAAACATGGAATTGAGTCTGTGGAGATGAGATACACAAAGTGGAGGCTCAAGTGTTGGGTGAGCCATCTACCTGGATATGGATGTTTTTAAGAATGATGACAAAAGATGGGGTAGGAATCAGACTGAGCCAGGGTCTGGAGCGCTAAGTCACTAGCATGGAGCAAAGACCAAGAGAAGGAGAAAAGGCCCCATGGTCCCGATGCCTCGGGGGACAGTGGGGAAGTGATGCTGGCTCTGTGGGTCAGGATGCACCCCTCTGGCAGCCGGCAATGCCAAGCTACACGGTCCCTCCAGTCACCAGGGTGATGGCGTGGCTCTGAGCTGCCTATACCTTCTGGGAAAAGGGAGCACACACACGCATGCACGCACGCATATACACACACAACACAGACAGACACACACAGACACACACACACACACAGACAGACACACACACACAGACAGACACACATACACAGACAGACACACACACACAGAGTCGCAGCAGTGGATCTTACAGAGTGTGCCCTTTGACTGGGGGCCTGCCCATGTACATTTTACCACTCTTTGAAGAGCCTGTGCATCTTTATTGCCTTTACAGCGTGTATGTAAAATAAAAAGCATAAGGATTAGTTCTTGTCTCCCTTCCTCCTGGTTGGCCAGAGTAAAGGCTGTGCACTTCTCTGTGGCCACACAACTGTCTCGATGTAGAGCTCAGCCCCGCCATCCTTGGGAAAGCTGACCCAGACAGAAAGTGGTTGCAGCCGTGTGCCACCCCAGCACCTCAAGAAAAGGGGATTTCGATTTTATCATTTGTATGTAACTCCTCTTAAAGCCTTACTAAAGCATGCCTATCACTGGTTTGGTTTCCTTCCCTTCCCCTTTCCCTCAGTGGTTGGCGGGAGTTTGCTCTTGATTCCTGCTCTCCTCACAGTGGTTAGCTTCTGCTTCCGTTACAGTGTACCTCGCAGTTCCTTACAGTCTTAGAGAAAGTTCCTTTGAAATCCCAGACTAAGGAAAGTGAGTTAGAAGGCAGAAATATTAATGATGAGCCACCCTACAAGGGGCAGCCATGTGGAGTAATTTACTCTCAGGCTACGCACATTCCCGGGGTTTGCAACCCTCTCCACCAGAGGGGACAGGCTGCAGGGGCGTGGGAGAGGCACGGTGTCTGCACAACAGAGGTGAGGTGATTTTGGCAGCTGCCAAGGCACCACCGTGTCTTGAACAAATAAAAGACACCAGTTTGTAACCCTGCAAATCACTAAATCTTTACAAATGCAAATATTTATTAGAAGGCAGTGAAATGGATTTGAAGATGATTGATAAACAAAATAATCTCTTATTACTTCATTTGAAGTAAAAACTGGAACCTGTTAAGAGCATGCTTGCCTGCTTTCCAACAAGAATGTTGGCGATTTCCAAGGCAGAGGTCTGGGAGTTGTCGGAGGTGCGTGTGACTGTGGGGCAGGGCTTGTGCAGAGTTCAGGTTTGGAACCTTGAACAAGACACTGGTGAGCACAGGAGCCAGCAAAGACGACAGCGCACATCATTACCAGCTGCCCCAGACATCGCAGGGGAACGCAAACTTGATATGATCATGCTCCTGCAGTAACCGTGAATCGTTGTTTCCTCTGTCGTGTGTAGGAAAAAAATTAATCTTTACAGCTGGACAACAGATCATTTAGGATTGTCAGCCTCTTTATTGGCAGGTTCCCCTACCCTCTGTACCCAGGTCCCCTCCACACTGCGCCTGTGCACATGCCCCCTCTCCGTGGAAGATGTCCTCGCCATGTTTACCTGGCTGACTTGAGGTGGCAGTGGAGAATCCCTCCACACCCACTTTACCCAGCAGTGGTCACTGGCTTGGGTGTCCTTCTGTGATCTTCACTTGGGCTCTCTACTTACAATCTCTATCACAAGACTCATCACCACTCTGTTCTAGTAAGATTTTATGTGTGTGTTTTCTTTAGCTAGACTAGAAACTCCTTGAAGATGGGGAACTAGGTCTTGTTTATTGCTGTATACTTACTACCGTAGTACCTACCACACAACAGGGCTCGAGGAATGTTTGCTGAATTAATATAGCTTTGAGACTTACAATCATGTTCTACAACACCACCTATGGCTTCACAAGTATTTACCAACTTCCCTGATTCATGGCGCAAACTGCACATTAGCAAACCAGTGCTCTCTGTCCTAGTCTGCGTGGACTGCCAGGAAAACCAGTACAGCCTGGAGGCTTAAACCACAGAAGTTTACCTCACTGTTCTGGAGTCTGGGCAGTCCAAAATGGAGCTGCCAGCTAATTCAGCTTTTGGCTTGCAGATGGCCCATCTTCTAACTGTGTCCTCAGTGTGGCAGAGAGGGAGAGAGAGTAGGAGAAGAAGAGGTGGAGAGGGGAAAGATTAAAAACCAAGGGAGTATCTCATTACTTCTTGTGCAGTGAAATGTTTTAAGAACACCCCATGCTAACTCCACAGCCTTTCTTCCTGTTGGATTAGGGCCCCACCCTTATGATCTCATTTACTCTTATGCCCCTTAAAGCCTTGTCTCCAAACACTGCCACTTTGGGTACTTCAGTGTGATTTTGGGGGACACAACTCAGTTTGTAGTACCTTTTCCGATGTATGGAAAGGAGCAGAGTCCCAACAGGATTCTGGAAAGCCTATTTCCTCATCCACGAATATAACAGCTTTTATTAGTGTCTTATACTAAGAATGCAACTTACTTCTTCAAATAATATCTCACTTTTAAGGTCTGCTGTCTCTATTAAAGTTGGACCAATTGAGGAAAAAAGAATCTAGGTTTATCAGTTTAAACCTTCCCTTTAGGGTTCTTTTAGGGACATTTTTGTTGTATTTGTGGAAGGAAAAGAAGAGAATGAAGAAAAATGTCTTTATTAATTTTCAGAACTCCTCTTTGACTATTATTTCATGGGGCTTCAATATAGATTTTCAAATACAGATTATATAAAATTATGATTCTCCTGTCAGTCATTTAATGGCTCCCTGGAAGAGTAGCATGCTGGGATCCCATACTCCCCAGGAAACACCTAATAGTATAAATCAGAATAACTTAAAAAACTAGTGATTTCATGAGCTAAAATTTTTTTTTTAGTAACTTGAGGAAAGGGGGCCAATATTCTCTAGGATAAAGTGCATTTTCATTATGGAATTCAGCAGACATGTGCTTAAGGAACACAGCTCCTTAGTTTTGCTTCTACTTTTCCTATCATTATGATGAGTTCCTCAAAGATAAAAGGTAATAAAAATAACCACTGGTTTTATTCATTTTCTCTTTAGAAAACAATTTGAAGAAATGGCCTCTTATTTTAACTCCTCGTCCGTAAAAGAATTTGCTAAACATATAACTAATGTTACATCAGAAGAACGACAGAAAATGCTGAAAGACTTTTATGCATCTCAGTATCCAGAGGTAAAAGAATTTTTTGTGGACACTGCTTCAGAATTAATCAAATCTGCCCCTAAGAAAGAAGGTAGAGTCAAGAAAAAATCTAAAGAAATAGAACTTCTGATAAAAGAAAAGCTGTCAAATTCTAAAACTTTGTTGTTTACTGATTCTGCCAACAAATTTTCCCAGACTTACAGCCCAAAAATTAATAACAGAAAATCAGTTAGGTTTCAAGATCATGATTCCTGTAGAGAAGAAGCATTTTCTAATGCTGCAGAAGTTAAGGAATCACCCACTAGCTCTACTCAAGAGATTGACAGTGGGAAAAACAGCCACACGTCCAGAGGCACTGTAGCCTCTCACTTGCTGCCCAGGAAGTCTGAGGCCCGGGGGAGCACACTAGAGAATACCCCGGAAGACCAGCAGGACTTCATAAGAATGGGCATTGCAAGAAATGGACCCCTCTTCAAGTTAGAAAACAGAAAGATAGAAAATCCACTATCAGAAAACACTTGTGTGGAAGATTTACTCGGTGACACTTCTATTCTTGATGACCTCTTTAAAAGTCAAGGGAACAGTCCCACAGAACTGCCAAAGAAAGTCGTTTCAGGGCCCGTGGAGAAAGCAAAGCAGAGACCAAAAGATTTCTGGGACATCTTGAATGAGCAGAATGACGACAGTCTCAATAAACTCACAGACTTGGCAGTGATAGAGACGCTGTGTGAAAAAGCCCCCCTTGCCGCAGCCTCCAGAAGGACAGCGGTGCTAGAGCCGTCTCTCTGGAAACCAAACGAGAAGTTCTTGTGGAAGACATTTAACCCAGGAGACGCGAAGGAAAAGACAGCCAGTACGCAGGAGTGACACAGACTTGTAAATGGATCCATACACCAGCGAGCCATTGCCCTCAGTGTGGACAGCACTGTATTCCTCACTAATTATATTTCCTTGAACGTCATTGTCAACATATATTTTTATTAAATTTTTGCTTTAGGACTTTTTCAGTCTAAAGTATTATCATGAATTTGCTTTTCTTAATCTCTGATTTGATCTCTTAAAAATATGACTGTGTTATAGTGTAAACCTTTGCTATGAAGTGAAAAGCATTCTAGATTTGTTATCGGAGACGTGGGCCGTCTTTCCTACTGGTTAATTGTGCGCCCTTGAGAAGTCACCTGCCCTCGTGTGCATCCATTTCCTAATGTGAAAAACACAGAGGTGAACCGAATCAGCATGAGGATCCTTCAGTTTAAAAGCCTTTGTTCTTTCTCCCAAGTTGCATTCAGTCAAAGGCCAAATCATGCTGCCAAATTGGATGTACATTGACATGTTGACAAGCGTTTGGAAAATTATTGTTTTCATTTTCCTTTCATATCGTGTTCTATTATTATTACTAAGTTATTTTAGATGAAATTTATAATTAGTATTGAATATATGGTGTTGTGTTAAAATGATAATTTATAGCAACTCAAAATCAAAGGTTAATGCTGTGTAACTGTGTGAGACATGATGGTAAAGCGATAGGATTACTACCATTAACCACAAATACCAGTGCCTGCACTTTTTTATACGTGTCATATTTAATCAATGCAAGCAAAACTTTATATGGTACTTTTATATTTCTTAACTAGGAATAAATGAGTAAACATTTTATTTAGTTGGAAACTAATATTTTGTTGAATTAATTTATTTTGAAACAGTCTCTCAGGCCATGTTCTGTGTGAGGAGCCCCAGCTGTACAGGTGAGATCCAGCTACCCATAAAAGCAAGGAGATCGGGTCGTAAAGAATTGTGTACGTAAAGCCCCTGGCATCGTGCCTGGCACAGCAAAGGTGGGGACCTGGGGCTGGTACCGCTCCACATTCGGTTTTCCCTCAGGGAAGCTCCCGGGGCTGTGGCATCCAGAAAATGGCAGTGAGTCAGGGTGCGCTCAGAGATCAGTATTCGCAAAGAAGACTTGGAACTACCTAGGATTTAAAGCCATTACTCAGAACTTTCTCCCTCTCTCTCTCTCTCTCTCTCTCTCTGTCTCTGTCAAGCACGCACGCACACCAAGGGTCTTTTCTCAAGAGCTGGAAAGTTTTATCCCAGAGAACTGTGAAATATATTTTATATCCTGACATACTTGTGTTCATGCATGTATGTGATTGAGATAAAAGATTTATGAAATAGTATTTGCCCTTAAAGCATGCAGTATATATTGATATTTTTCTTTTCTAGGAGTGTGTGTGTGTGTTCCCACACACGCTTTAATGCTTTCATAACCCACTGAATTGATTTCATGGCCCATTAAGCAGAGAACACAGTTTAAAGAACATTGCTTCAGGTTATGTAGTCAGTCACTGTTTGCTACTGATTTATGTTCAGACTTATCAGGTACAACATTTCTCCATGAAGGGGCTTTCTATAAAGTGAATATACTACAAAGGCTGTTGTTGACTGGGCGTGTAGATACTGTCAGCTCATTGTGTGGTCAGCCATCGGAGGAGCTCTGGAAAGGCCCTTTACTGAATGGGCCTTTAAAAGACCCAAACTCCAGCCTTTTGTCACGGCCCCCAAAGATTCACATCCACCTCACAGTGCAATATACATTTATTCCATCCCTAGGAGTCCCATACTTAACCGTTTCACCATTGCTCAGAAGTCCATATGCAGTCTGAGATGCCTGGCAAAATCAGCTGTGATATCCTGTGAGAGCCACAATACTCCGTTTCCCAGATACAGTAGTGGGACAGGCACGGAGTAAACGCTTCATCGCACTCCATGTGCTTGGCAGTGTAGTTCGGACATTTTAATAAAGTGCATCTTTCACAAAATACATTTTCAATTTTTTATTTGAACATGACCTTGGAATCACAAAATGATAGTCATTCAAATATTAGCCTTATACTCTTCAAGTATAAAGAAATACTATTAAGGAGACTCTTCAGTGATATTCAAAATGGGAGCAGAAATGCAGACCCAGAGCTTACAAATCAGTATTCTCAGCAGTTAGTGAGATCATTACCATTGTCGCTGCATAGGGACCATGCACCATGCACAGTGTAGGGCCTGGGTATGAAGAGAGCTCATCCATGTTTCAAGAAGCAAAGCTGCCAGAGTTGACCCCTACAGCCGAGTGGTGGGAAGGTCTGGTTCAACCACTGGCAAATCTGGGAGCAGACACCATGTTAGTTAGCTTCTTGCTACTATAACAAATACTTGAGATAATCAACTTAGTGGCTCTGAAGTACCTCATAGAGGTAGCATATGCTGGGGCAAAACCACTCACCCTCACTGTATGGCCAGGAAGCAAGAGAAGAGGAAAAGGGGCTGGGGTCCCACGGTCCCCTTCAAGACCATGCCTGCAGTTGTTTGAAGGCCTTGTGGTGGGCCTCACGTAAAGTCTCCACCACCTCTCAGGACCACTCCCCAGGGGAGCAGCTCCTTACCACAAACCCTTTGGGGGACACAAAATCCAAACTGTAGCATTCTGCCCTGGTCCCCAAAGGTTCACAGTATAAAATGCATTTATATAGTTCACCCTCAGGAAACCCAAACTTAACTGTTCCAGCATTGCTCAAAAGTCCAGATCCAAAGTCTTTGAGATGCAAGGAAAACCCAGCTGAGATATCCTGTAAAAGTCAGAAAGTTCTATGCTTCCCAGGTATAATGGTGCGACAGGCACAGGATAAACAGTCCTAATCCAAAAGGGAGGATTCAGGACACAGGAGGGATCAGACCGAAGAAAAACCAGAACATAGCAGGGCAAATACTAAGTATTTTATTTCCATGTCCAGCTCCCAAGACATCATATAATGGTCTGTGGACTCCAAAGGGCTTGAGAAACCCTGCCCTGTGTCTTTGCTGAATGTATCTCACACAGCCAGTGCCAGACTGGCTTTGCAACACTGCTGCCTGCAGCTTCCCTCAGCAGGTGTTCTGCATTGCTGGCAGCTGTACTGCAGCTTTGCCTCCACTCATAAATCTCCACACACCGCCGTGTCGGGATCCTTGCAGAGTCATGCACGCCCAGCTCCCCCAGGCCTGCCTTAGAAATCTGAGTTTGAAAGGTCTGTGACCCCATGACTCTTCCATTCTGCATGTCTGCAAAACCAGTACCACATGAATGACACGTGGTCTGCCCCCAGCATGGGGAATACCTGGGCCTGCTTGAATCCTGGCTGCAGCAATCTCTGGGCGCCTTGCTGGTGGAACATGGGGTAATGAGTCCTTGGGCACTTCTGGGCATGCAGAACACCCCAGGGCTCTTTTCTCACTGGAGTCTTTGAAACCAATTCATACTGCACACCTTTGAGCCTGTGATGGAGTGGGTAGCCTTGCAGATTTCCTGAGATGCCCTCACATATCTTTCCTCTTGTCTTGGAGCAAAGCACTTGGCTTCCTCTTAACAGTGCCAGTCTCCACTGGCTATAGATTTTCTCACCAGCGTGCAGATTCTTCAAATCATTCTGCTCTGCTCCTCTCTGCTCTCAGTTCTCACTGTAAATTTGGGTAAAAGCCAGTAATGCCAGTGCTGAAGCTTGAATGCTATTCTGCCTTACAATCTCCTCCACAAGAGAAGTTAGTCCATGACCTTGAGGTTAGTCCTCAGCCTCTCACACAGTCTCAGAGCATGGACAAAGTGCATTCAGATTCTTGCTGCAGGATAGACTTTAGTCCAGTGCCTCAAACACTCCTCATTTCCATCTGAAACTTCATCAGCATAACTGCTATGGTTTATACATTGTGTCAACTTGAGAAGTCTAGCAGCTTAATTAAGTAAGGCAGCAGCTCTACATCCTGGGGTGTAGAGCATAAGCAGTTACCTGGCCATTGTGTCAATTTGAGAAGGCCAAAAGTTTAGCTGAGAGACTCAGCAGGGAGCCAGGGTTCTTACTTTGTAAATCTTCTCATCCTGTGCAAAGGC